>CAJUYH010000410.1:177000-227602 GCA_910591685.1 Galerucella tenella | reverse complement strand
AACAAAAAATAAAAAAAAAATATGGAAAAAAATGGATTGAAAAAAATGGAAAAAAAATTAAAAGAAGAAAATTCATTTCGAAGCTTTGGGCTTTTGTAAGACTCCTCTTCTCTGCGCTTTTGCTGGAATATTTTTGAGTTATTTCACGGTACAACCGCCGGGTGTGTTGTGCGAAAATCTCAAGGAGATATAGGGAGAAAGAGAGGAAGCAAGGCAGAAAGCGTGAGTTAGGTAGATAGGCACGAGGGAGAAAGAAGAGAAGCAAGCAAGATTTCTTGAATGTGCTGCAAGGCATATGTCGACCGTGAAAATATAACGATGCGGAAGCAATGCGGTGAGATATAGGAGAAGGTGGGGCAAGACCGGATTGAATTCATAGCGAGGTTATCTCACTCTCACCTATATGTGTTTATGTCTACATATAAATATGAGAAGATGATTTTCAGCTTACTCGCTCGTACAAATCGGCATTGACCTGAACAACACAAAGTCATTTGCGCGACAAAATAAAAATGTTTTTAGGTCGCATTCGCTTATGAAAAGGAGGAAGAAAATGCACTTCTAAATTGCTTCACGGTGGTTCAGTTAATTGCACCCTGTCGTTATGCATATTCGTAAATATAAAGTAGGTTTTTCGTCATTTTTTCTCTTCCTCTTCGTCTTCTTTTCGTTTTATTTCCATCTTTCGCTACTGAACAACGTTGCATTTGAAGCGGCGTGTACGCGAGTAATATATTTCACTGGGGAGAGGGGGCCTTTGCGCGATGCAGAGCCACCAACCTGAATCGAGCGGTAATTGTTTTGCTCTGTAAAAATTCCCGGGTCTACTTCTTATATCTTGTCGCAAATATATTTTTACCTCTACTGCAAACAATTCATCGAGAATAGTTGGATGTGCTCCAATAGAGAAAAGAATAGAAAAAAAAGAAACAAGAGAAAGAAAATAAACAAAAAATATATTTCTTTATGACATCAATTAATTTATTCATCTTCACCATAGATACCCCAATGTATCACTACATATTATCAGCCTATTGAAGTAATAATATGTTTATCATATATCAAAATATATTTATATAGATATTCTAGATGTCTTTCTAAACATCTATATATTAACACCATGAATTTTGCATGAGTATAGACGCAGGCATACGTAACTCTCTTGTGAAAATAGATCGAGTTTACAATTATAACTGTCGACTATAGACTATAGTTGTATACACCCTAGGGCCACATTTATACATTCCATATCGTGAAAGCACTTCCGATTTGTATAACACACAAGTGAGAGAATGTGTGTGAATATATATATTTGATAGTTTTGACGATAAACCCATAGTTACGTAGAACTGCATTTATCACTCGCGAATATTCAGGCACATTCATTATTTCATATTACTATAATAGCACATAAATCATACGCCTTATCGTATTCTAAACACTGTTACAACTAATTGTACTTTAAAATCAACATAAAAATATGAATAATTAATTATCTCTTATATTTCATCATTTTTTTCGCTCTTCTCCTATTACTTTCTTTCTTTCTTTCTTTTTTTCTTTTTCAATCGCCTAAAACCAACTCAACAATTTTTTCCGTCAAACTCCATTCCATTTGGCTCAATACTGTCTTCTATTTTCTTCTCTATTCACGCTACTTCATTTTCCTGACCGCTCTTTCTTTCCGGCTGGCAATATCGCCAGTGAACATAACATTCAACCAGTGGCTAACTGGGGAATGTTATGCTACCTTTATATACACGTTCATTTTCACATTAAGCTTATAATAGTAAATACACTGAAGCATAGAAAATTATTCCAGTGTATATCTATTATCTTCATTACATTAATAATAATAATAATAATAATAATACATGAAAATTCAATTAGACATTTTTTAGATAAAAATAAAAAAAAATTTAATATTAAGCTGATGTACAATATAAAATCCTTGAACGTATAAATATACACGGTTCACTGGGTTAAATGAAATTTCATCCTTGGTGGGCGGATCAAAGGATGAGCCAGAGAAGGGTACACCAATTACAAGTTCGTAGCGTAACTCTCTTCCTCGCTTTATACACACTCACATACCTACGCATATATATATTTATATATATATTGTAAAGAAGTGAAGGTACTATAGGAATCTCTTCTTCAGTGATTTTACACTGACTGCCTCATAAAGTTTACTTCGTAGTCTGTGTGGTAGTACCAAAAGAGGATGGACCTCTTTGTCTCATGTCGAGGTCGATTAGTGCATACAGTTACCTACTTCTACCTTAGTTACTCTCAATAAATATACAACTGTATACAACACTATATCTCACACTCCGACTCTTGCTCTCACTCCTTCATTGCACATGTATATGTACACACACACACACACACACACTCTATTTCTTCAGTTCTTTCTTTTCTGTAACAAAAACACGCAATATAATGGAAAAAAAAAAACAATGTTAAAGATGAACACGATGTTGGAAAAAAACGAAGGTAACTGCTCAATGAAATAAACGATAAATATAATTTTGTCAATTTAATATACAATGATTTTTCCAAATATTTCATTTGCAATTAGTATATACACTTGCTTGAAATGTCTGTCGTAAATATATATAAATATATACCTATTGATTATTGATACATTATTATTGGTGTTGATTTATTTTCGTTTTTTTTTTGTTATTTATCATTGGATATATGAGAAAAATAATTCACAAAATGTACATATGCATTATTCATAAGCTCGTTTCAACATACAGAGATATTATCGAGAAATTTTTTACCGACGAAAATTGCACGTTTGCAATTGGAGTTTAAACGACTTTGAGCTGGCGGCCAATGTGGATGATACGGTGTAGAGAAAATTTATATGCGTGTGGATTTTCGAGTGGGTTATTGTCACTGGATGTTTTTTTTTTTTTTTTTTTTTTTGTTCAAACTAACCAAGCAACTAGTCAATTTAAAGCTCCAATACAATGCTCACGTGTTGTATATATGTGTATGGATATAAAGCCCATAGAGTGTATATTGGTAAATATTGGTACATGTATACTTATTGTATAGGTACCAGTAATGAAAGGGGAAGTATATGGACGTCAATTGGATAGAGACACAATTCAAAGCGGTGAGCGAGATACTAACACGATAACTGTGAAGTGATTACACGTTGACAAAGTTGAAATGGATGGAAATAGAACCGATTGCAAATAGATATATTGTCGATATTTCAACGTAATGGATTTACAGTCTTGCATTGTAATTACATTATATTTTTTTTTATTGTTTTACTATTTTTATTTAATTATGTTGAAATACAAATTCACTAATGGTTAAATAAGTTATTTCTGTTTCAATTATAATGTAAAGAGTGGAATGTAATAATTACTGGAGTTGTGCAGTGAAATATCTCTGGTATATCAATACTATATAGACAACAATAATGTTCATGAATTAGGAATAGCTCAGTGCTTTTAATCGTGTTGCATTAATTACACCGCAATTCCTGGTATGAAGGAGAGTAAACTTTTGGTAGATCACGCAATAGAAGGCATTTGTATTGTAGTATTGTGAATGGAAACGATGAGAATAACGGAAATGGAATTGAGAATTGTCCAAGTATATATTCAAACATTGTCCACTTCAAAATCGCTACAAGCTCTATATATATTCTCCTGTATGCTTTAAGTGTTGACTGATAAAGAATAATTTTAATTGATTTATTGAGAGAAATAATATACGGATTTCACCCGTGGGGAGGTATCGAATGAGAACAAAAAAAAAAAAAAGGCATAGTTGCAAGTTGAAAAATCACACCATCGTGAGTGAGTGATTGAACGTTGAAAAATCGTCACGTGGATGGGATATTGTGCAGAAAGTGAGGATACTGGAGGGAGTGAGAGAGCGGAGGAAGGATTGCCGGTAAAGAAAAAAAAAAAGAAACTAGAGAGAGGAGCAGAGAAGTATTGCATGTCCGTGCGAGTACAGGCGTTATTAATCGTTAGTGGACGCGCGATATTTCGTCATGCAAAAATAAAATAAACTCACAGTGGTTTTCACGCATCGTCGACTCTTCGTCGCATACATTTCACACCCACACAAATCGCAGTTGGTTTTTCTGCTAACAATAAAGACAAAACCTATTGAAAAAAAATAACAATTAAATAAAAAAAAAAGTCTGCTATATATTTACGTATATGCGTACAATTTTTTATTTGTATTCTCAATATTATGTAGAGTCAATTGAATGTAAAAATTTACGAAATATATGGACGTAGGTATACAGCAGAAGGAGCATGAATACCCATTATATAATCGATCGGGTTCCTTCCACTCTCATGTGCAAACGAAATCGATTGTCTTGTGCCGCACGAACAGCCATAAACTGTTAATTCACTGCGCAATAGAAGCAGCCGGATCGTCGCAGCCACTTCCGGCTCGAATAAGCAACCGATAAAATCATAATTTTTCAAACACAGGCGTGTACATATACGTATACACCTAAAAGAAAAAAAAAATAAATAACTGAAAGATTTATCTAACTATTAAATTCATTATTAAACTCTGTACATTAATAAATGTATATATTGTATATAAATGAATTGGCTCAATGAAGTGATAGAGTTATAAATGCAATGGGAAAACATATAAACGAGTTCAATCAATTAAACAGTGTATGCTTCAAGAGTCAAGAGTCCTACATATATTTACATCGGTGTCTGTAGTCCAGAATGAGAATTCGTAAGCCTGGATTACTGCATCATTTGTGGTATATTCCACGTGATTCGAAATCGTCTCTTTCATCTACACCATGGGCTTAATTCCATCTGATTATTATCTGGTATATTTATTCCAACATCAACATTCAATATATATTTATATATATATATATATCAACTGTATCTGAAGCAGTGTCGTTAACCAAACTACAACAAGAACGCAGAACATTTTGTGACGATGGAATATCTATATTATCTGTATACTTCAGACACGAAATTTATACAACATATAAAAGTATTGATGTGAAATGCATCTCCAGAAATAAATTTATAAATATATATATATGTTCATACGTGAATGCCATTCAGATATCAGATATGAACTGAAATAACTAAATGGATCTCCTCCATCGTCATATCTTCAAATTCAACCTTTTTATGTATATAAGTAACTGTTATAGCCTTTTATTAATCATATATGTATATGTATATATACTATATGAAAGTATTGTATCGATAAGTATCATACACATGAATGATTCAAATGGATTTTCGTCCCATGTAGTGTCGAGACGGAGGACGATTTCACACAACAAATGCCAGATGCTTCAACTTTCGTTCCACTCTTTTTTCTCCATTAAACGGAAAAACGTGAATACTCCGAAGCGAGATTCTCTCCGCATTATTGGATCACACTCAACATCGTTGTCATCCTTATATATATGGATATAGATAAAATGAAAAAGAAAAGAATGGAATGGGGACTGAACAACATTATTTCTCAATGAATAATTTTTTTGTTTTCTAATTCAGTATAAGATATTAGTGTGAGTGTAGATGTAAATGATAGTATAAAATTAATTTATTATGCGTTAGAATGCAATTCGCATGAAGGTACTGAGCAAATTTTGTTAAATTTTCGGTAGGACCACCAAGTTGACATTTACAATCCCCTTCGTTCTATTCGCGTTCTCCAGTTCTCTGGCACGTTCACGAAATTACGTGACTCGATGCTTCAGACACAGGACTAACGAGGGAGCAACACCTGATTAGGTTACGGGGTTGAGTGAGATATATCGTACGTAGATGTATTCTATACATACACGTCCTCTAAAACTTGTGTCCATATATATATATCTATATAGTTGTGGTGATGAAACAGAGCGGATGCGGTGTAAAACTAAACCTCATTAATTTTTTCTCTCCAATATACTCACTCAAAGTATTTATTTTTTCACCACTGTATATTTATTCACCTAACGAATCTGAATATAAGTATAAATATAGTCAACTATAGTCAGGTGAATGTGAATGTTTGAGAATGTATAAATATACATAATAGAAGGGAAGAAAAATAAAAATTGGACAATGATGTTGTTGACAGGTTAATGAACAATGAAACAATTTTTTTTTTAATTTACTATAGTTATTGAATGAAGAATGAATGAGTGGCTTAAAAGTAGGATATGGACAGGGATTCGGATAATTCCATTAATCCATTTAATGGTGCCCACACACCATGGCGTGACGTAATGCATTTCGATGATATTGGTTGTGTCGACTGACCCGAAACCCATTGGCCTTCATCACCCCTCGCACCTCAATCAACACACTCTCATAAATTGAAAAACATTTGAAACTTTGTGCAATTGTATACGGAATATTCTCCAATTTCTTTCACACCACATGTATATATATAAAGAGTTACCGCGAATAACGATCGCCGTCCATTTTCAACCAATAAAAAAATAATAACACCATCATGTAGCTTGTACCGAACATACTGCAATTATTATTTACTACGGCGAAACAAATTCATAGCTCTATAAAAAATAACATTAAAAGGTATGACGTGCACCTTAAATACATTAAAATCTCAAAATTAGATTTTGAATACTGACAAAGAAAAAAAATTGGACTCCAATCGTTATCCAGGGCGGCCATTTATATATATATATTTTATCAGATGTAGTATATTAATGTGTAAATTATTTTTAAATTCATTGATATGTATTATAAAATATAAACATATACTTATAGACAGTAATAAATTATAGGAAATGTTTCATCAATCTGATGTACGACATTCGGCCATTTATCCGATTATATGCAGAGCTCGCGGTTGGGTACATCCCTCCGCAAATCGTGTCATAATCGTATGATATGTGTGCGTATCCACAATGCTCAAGTCCAATTCGCTCCTAAACCAAAAGCATTACCACACAAATTTCATTAATTAATTTTGTATAACCGCCAATTGTCCAAGCGATTATCCCATCACGTAATCACACGCTTATTAACTTTTCACCGTTTTTATTTATCTTATCGCATTCACTAATTCCCGCATTTAATCATTCAACCATAAAATATTCACTGTTCATCCACAGATTATATCAATAAATTATTCTATAAATTATTTATTCAATATATGGAATTGATTGTATATATAAATAGGTGTATTAAAAGTATAAAAATTTATTTTTTCGAAAATTATTCAGTCTGTATATAATGGATAAGTATACACATGTTAATGAATAACCATATGGATTATCCGATGGTGTAATAGTTATAAGTTGGAGTGGGGAATGATTAATTTGTTGGCAAATGTGTCCATTGATTATTGAGCGCACACGAATAGCGTACACGACTGTCAAGGAAATGGGTCGAAGCGGTGAGGGAGTTCGTCGTCGTGGTTGAAATAACGTCCATCGATCTTTCGACCACGAGAGGCATACGATGTCTATGGCTATTCGTTGACGACATCTACCTGATGTGTTTGTATATACAGCATGCGTTGATATGTGTCATTCAGGCCACGTATACGCCCTTTTGTCTTCTGTGGCGAAAAAAAATAAAAAAAAATAAAAAAATAAAAAAAGAATAAAAAATGAAAATATATTTTCAAGTTTGCATACATTCCTATAGGTAATATATTTTTCATCCACTCACTTACAATATACCATTAATAAATATTTCATTATAATTAATTACATAGTATACACGCTACTGTAGTTTATATTTATATTTGGAGAAAATAAAATTTATCCGATACACTTTTAATGAATCAATCAATTATTTTATTGATGCACAGGCTTTGGCTGAATATGCGAGTGTATTCATCATATGTGTATATACAAATGCGCGCAGCTACAGCACGTTCCAGCATTTGTACGATATATATAAATGCACACAGGTATATAGGATTTGGAATAATAAAAGTTGGAGGACACATATGGAGAGATTGGGTCTATCGACCTGGATAGTGTGTATTGCGTGCCACCCAAACCATTCCACGCATACATTATTCATATTACGGGACTATTTCCGCTCTCACCACCCGCAACACGCGCTCTTCAAAGCCGCAAAGATTTTTTTATTTCCCATACCTTCTGTCGATATATACCATAAATCGCGTTTTTATTCGTTCTTCTTTATCCATTATTTTATATGCAATTTCGTTGACAAAAAATTTTATTCCACAATCTATCCATAAATTATTGCAAAAAAACCTATATATCTATGTTTATATATATTTATATTATCATTTTCATTTGATTTTTTAATCTTAAAACTGCATACAAAGTAAATTTGGTCAAAGTGCTGATATGTTTTTTATTTTATTTTTTTTTGTTTTACATATATATATATATATATATGTTGGTGATAGTGTCGTGTGTTTGAACGCGAATTCGAGAGATCTTTGTCTCGATATACATTGCGCCTGTGATTTTTCGCCGAGTCAGTGGGTTCACTCATATCCCAATACTATTTCCCTCTCCCTTCCTCTTATTCATCCACCATATCCGTATATGATATTGCGCGTTGCTCCACGAGCACTAAGCGACATATACTCCAGCGAAGAGGTCTGTATATGATATTGGCAAACAGCCATGCTGTTAACGCGAAGCAAATACTTCCCCTATGTGCGCATAACGTTTTCTATACATTCATGCTAGATATAGTCGAGATAATCGTTGAATAGCGTCTTACTCTTACTCTTTTATATCCTCGGTCAGGCAATATTGGGGTGGAGTAATTTGAAAGAGA
Source organism: Galerucella tenella (assembly GCA_910591685.1). NCBI lineage: Eukaryota > Metazoa > Arthropoda > Insecta > Coleoptera > Chrysomelidae > Galerucella > Galerucella tenella. The sequence goes on along the minus strand of CAJUYH010000410.1, from coordinate 218,834 downwards.
TGCTGTTATTATATTCAGCCACAAAAAAAATATTATAAGGTACCTATGTACCATATAATAAATTTATCTATATATGAGAAGCAATTTTGTGTAGTAGTGGAAATTAAGAAGTATTGTTGTATGAGAACCAATAATTTTTTGCATAATGTCTGGATGAGATTGTGAATTATTTTATTTACATAATAGACGATAGACGTAGATGCCACAGCAACAAATCGAACTTTGCCAGGCTTTGTGAAAGGAGAAATATAAAAAGAAAGAGCAACGTAAATGTGGCACAAAAGAAACAAAGGTATCACCGAAGGGAGAATTGAGTATGAGTGGGCGGGTGTATGTATATATGTGTATGTATGTCTGTGTGTGTGTGTGTGTGTCTATACATGTGGAAAAGTGGCCAGCGAAGCGGAAGGAAGCAAAAAAAAATAATTGTGAGCTGCAAATCGGTGGATAGAAGGGAGAAAAAAATTTTTTCTTTTTTTTTCAACGAAAAAAAGAAAACATGCAAGAAAAAAAACATACCTGTATGTGAGGGTAAAAAATCAATATGCTGTATATGAATATTAATATAATAGTTTTTATTAATACTGAAGGGATTGGATTGTATGTATGAGAGAATGGAAGTTAATCATAATTTTGAAATTCTTCATTAAAGTATACATAATAGATATATCTGTGATATAATCGATACGACTGCTACATCTTCAATGTGATGCAAATATATAAATGTAATCAACTCGGATGCCCGTGAAAAATTAACGTAATTGCGAGAATGCTTTCAAAAGAAGATAATGGGGTTGAATGAAAAAAAAAATGAAAAGCGAATTAAAATAAGAGACGGGGATGAAAGAGCGAGAAAGAGAAAGCGGAAAATTTGTATTTGAATGACAAAGGATTTGCAGCACAGTAGTCTCTGAGGACACATTAAACTTCCACTCGCTCCAACATAAATTTGATCAGTGAACACTGTAATAGTGTATATGAAAGTTAAAGAGAGACTCTACAGCGAGATAAGATTATATATATATGTATATACTTGTGTGGTTTTTAATAATAACCATACAATATTTTAAATTTATAACATTTCACTGCCATAAATTCATATTTATTACACTGGATTATATTGCATGCAAAGCATCTTGATATAACGTTAATGCGAATTGAAAGTAACAACAGAGTGCAAATTATCCCATTAGAAATCTTGGAGAAAAAAAAAATAAAATATATATATATATACATTGACAAAAAGCTAAAGAGAAAATGTGAGGCAATAAATTTTTCTCTTACCTTGTCACATGATGGCGCGCGTACGAATGGAGGAATAATAACGACGAGCGATTATACGGCTGGTAAAGGGGGTTAATTGCGAATCTGTAGCCCACGGAAAACGTGCTCCGGATGCGGTTTCCCGACGCGTTGGTTTAATTACGCGGAAGCCCAAGAACGCGTCCGCCGGCGTCGCGCGACACGCTAATGGATATGACGCGCACCAGTATGGTGCATACCCATATACACATGTTTGTATATGTATATACAGCGAATTCACCCCTCAAATGACGCGCAAGCAAGGCATGTATTTTGTTTGGATTATTATTCAACGTCACTCATCGTTCCAAGTCATAATTCAAAGTTATTAATCACCGCCAATTTCTTTTATATTTTCTGTCTCCATTTTTTTTTTTGCAACGCCAAGAAAACACGCGAATTTCAAATAAAATATCGAACAAACTATTGAGTCTTACCGATGTTTCCTTGACCATTGATAGCACGAAAATGTAATTGCACGTAACAATAATAGTCAGGGGAAATATCTCATTATTATTATTATTATTATTATTATTATTGTTAATATTAAAGCTAACTTGTGACGCAATTCTCAAGCGGCAATCCAATTTGTTCGTCACTCCCATAAGATGGTATGAGAGTGACCCGAACCGTCGAGAATGGACTTTCGTTAACATTGTAACCAAGAAACTACTACTGGCAATTTTGTGGGAAAAAATGTGGCGAAAGATCGAAGAAAATGTGAAGGAGGATGAACATCGAATGTCTGTCGAGAAAAGTGCACACTGTATAGAGGAAAAATTTATGTCTCACAGTGGCAGACGTTTTATTTAATTATTTTCATGCAATTCCAACATACTTTTTTAATTATTTCTTTTTCATGTTTTTGCAAAGTGACCACAATTAGTTTATTGGATTTATGTTTCTTTGAGAATCCGCGAATTTTTATATTGAATTACCTTCGTCAAACAGTAGTTATTAATGAACTAGAACTCCCAACTCTATTTGCTGACTGCAAAAAAAAAACAAAAAAATTCAAGAAAAGATAATACACGAAAAGAAAAAAAAAGAAAAAAACGACAAGAAAATAGAGCAAAGTATGGGAAAAAAATATCGAACGTCTGGGTGTAACTCTAATGAGGAATTTTACTACGTAAGGGAAAAAAGTTTTGACCGGTTTTTTTTTTCTCTCCTACATTGCAATCTTGTCTGACCAAACGGCCATTATATCTACTTTCGAACACTGTTCTCTTATATAAAAATCAGTATCGGAAATCAATAATTTTCTTTTTATATAAGTACATCTAAGTGATTGTACAAGCAATTACAAGAGTGCAATTGAGATTGCCTGATTGAAAAATTAATCATTTGAATTTGATAAAATTATTAAATATCTGAATTTATTTTAGCGCACGCCCCTGCAGATTCACAAGTGTCTCTAGTCAACTTTTTCACGGGCACATGACCTTTACCTTTTCAATTGCATACGGTCAATACACCATTACCCCTTTCTATTCTCTATCTATATATGATATGTATAAGTTCATGTATGAATATCATATATATATAAATATATATAACGCATGAAAACTGTTTCATACTGTTAATTTGTTTGGTAACAAACGATAAAGATGCTCAACCATGCGCGACTAGTTTCGCACACTCGGATAACTTTACTCCTTCTCCTTCCCCTCTTTTATACTCTATCGATATATGTAAATGCACGAACAGATAGATTACACAAACTCTCATGGATCCTTTATAGAATTAATGAGACGAAAACATGAACATGGCAAACTTTGAACTTCATATGAATATATCTTTCACTATCCCCTTCATACTCTACATAAATTTATACTTTATTTTATATATATATATATTTTTTTTTTTGTTTCCTCATGAGAATTGTATGGAAAGATATATTGGTGAGTCGTGTGCAATTGCTATTGGAGGACAACGTAGTATTATTCCGTTTGTCTGTCGTACGCGGATGGCACTTGCGATCCACCTCCAGGCTATGTACGTCCATATATATATATATATACCTTTATATTTCTTCTTTTTTTTTGTAAAGACAAACGTGTGACTCTAGAGACTGGTAGATTAAATTCCGTCTTTGCCGAGACACATACACGAGAGATTGCACGCGGTCAGCTTTCATACATAGAAATGTTTTAGCAACGGATATTAAAATAATTCACATTGAGGAAGACTCTATTATTTTTTTCTATTTCAATTTTTGTTTTACATGTATAATACATACATTTATAACAATTGGTCGGTTCACATTTCTACTACACCGCGAATGCAATTTGTTACAGAAGAAATCAGATCAATAAAATAAAATTACCTGGTGCAAGACTGCGTGTATATATATAGGTGATTGATTGTGGTAAAACGATAAATGGACCATGTGATATACTGCTCTCAATGCTCACTAGTTTTTTCTCTTCATTCTATCACACTCTGCTTTAGTTACGAATCCACCCTCCTAACGCCTGTTCCCATCACGTCTAATTCAAGAAGGAGTGAATGAGTATAAAAAAAATAAAACATAAAAAATAAGAATTGTGAGAAACAGGAAATAGAGAAAAATTGCCCAATACGTTGGGATCGTAGACGATAAAAATAAGACGACAACAATGGACGTGGAGAGACAGAGGTTTCCTTTAGTTGCACGTGCCTTCCACTCTATTTTTTCCATTTCGTATATGTATATATATATATATATATATACATATATATATATATATATATATATATGTTGGTTTGGTGATAAAAGACAGAGGTGAGAGGCTTTTCCTCGCGTGCCTTATCTCTCCCTCTCACTTTTCCACTCTCGTTTTTTTTTTTGCTCCTCTCTCCTCGTGACATTCCTTTTATCTTCCCACGCCATCAATGAAAAAAGACATGAAAAAAAAAAACGAGAACACAAGGATGCAATATTGTCCACGAGTGTTGTGTCCGAACATTGAATGAGTTGATCTTGAAAAATTGTCATCACATGTCGTTTCTCAGGCTTTGTAAAAGCATATTCATTACTCTTTTACGTGAATTATTATTGCGACAATTCTACCAGTAATATCCAGTGATGGTACTGTATGATATGAACGTTTATCATACAAAAATAAAGTTAAGAAATATATAAAACTTCCATTTAAAATTGATTGTTTATATTTTTATGATAGTGTAGTATTTCAAATGAAAATTGAGTTATTCCTCACCAGTATTCAATCATGTAGGTGAGGGTGGGATTGGGTGAGATAGAATTTCCAGTATTATATCGTATGCAGCCTGGCCATAGTCTATATATCCAATAATAATTCAGTTTGAGCTCCATTATATATCACGATTTGCAATATTATTTTCCATTCATCTCCCCTGGCTATTTAATCATTCATTATTATTAATACACTAAATAACCCAAGTTGGCAAACATTTTTATATTGTGTTGACTAACATCACAAAACCCATTACACAATAGAGTACTTTGTATTTTTATATACACAAACATATATATTGATAGAGTAATTGGCTAAAATTCATTTTGCATTTACAGTATAATACTCATACAAATTAATGCAAACTCGTAATAACAAAAGTATTCGGGAATGAAATGAAAAATAAAATTGGAAATAAAGCAAATATAATGTACGCGTGTGCAACATCCAAACAAACTAACAACGCTACGATTATTCATCAGATATCCATCAGCTAGATCCATCTAACTTGTAGCTTTCCATCAAATAAAGTTATACTCTCAACTTTCATGATTTTAAATTGTAAAATAAAAACCGAAAATTCCCAGTTTTTTTTTCTTGCATCTCAACCAAATTTTCATTATCAATCGGCATTCAATTAAATAAAACTTAAATTGTACACCAACATATACAGTGTGACTATAACAATTCAATTTAATTGCAATTATAAATACAGATAAAGTGAAAAATTTACAATTGGAAATTTGTTCGTAGTTTATATTTCATATAACATTAATGATTAACTGAGGCAATTAAATTGAATGAGAGTGTCATAATTTCTCTCTCGTAAATTTATGTAGCTGACGTAACACGAGGGCTCGTCAAATTACTCGACAATACCAGCGGCGCGTACAAAACATATAAAGCGAATGTGAATAGAGTGAGAGAGAGAGAGAGAGAGAGAGAGGAAGTTCAATGCATACTCATACTCCAGGGGAATAAACGGAAATGCATCTAGCGATGGTTGATGTGCTCCACTGTTCCAACGCGTCCCTTCTCCACATACTATATACAACGCTGATTTCCAGTTTGTTGGACGATAAGCACAGAGATATATGTATACACCTGTATATGGATCGGGGTTGCCTTTCTATATCTCTTCCGTTTTCTCTCACTCACGTACTTTCGCTATTTGCGATTTTCAGTCCACTAAAATGCTCTCATAAACGTATGTGTATACGCCCTTATGTATACTTAGATGGCGCCGTGAATGCCCGTTGAATGCCAATTCAAGGCCGGAAACTGCCCCAAATTTTATTGCAAATATCGAAATTGCAAGAGATAGATCTTTACAAACTGCCTCATCTACAAACGAAATGGATAAATGAAATTCTTATCGATCGTATGAATTTATTTATTTTATTTTTATTTTATCTAAGTTATTTCTTTTTTTACAGCATTATCGGTGCACTCGTAGCTTGACACATACAAATGACAGAATTTCGAATATTCGCGAATAAGTATATTCTATATATTTTATCACATAGATCCTTCCTTACATTTCAATGCACATGACATACGATAATCCTTCTAATCGATACTGTCATAACACACGTATATATATATATATATATATATGACAATGTTACAAAGTTTGAGGTCGCCAAGAGCAGTACACTCTCGTTAAGGGATATATTCCCGACAAGAATAAATTAAATATTGAACAACCACAGATAAATATTGTCCAAGATAAAATTTTTATAGCATTGTAGAATTTCCACATTCGCCATTTACCGTAGCTGTGAATAAGTTCGATATAAAACATTAAAAAAATGTTTAAAAGCAAAACGAAGAACACGAAAAAATAATAGTGATATATTTTTCGATATTTCACTGATACAGTGTAAAAAAAAAAGTTCACAATATATATATATACATATATTGCCATTGGAGGGTGACATTATATTTGGAGCAACACTGTGAACAACACTCCCTGCTGTCGCTTTCCGGTTTATTAGCTATAGTCCACCGGAAGCCTGGAAAATGGTATGAGAACGGTGCCTACGTGTTGTGGTTTGTCCATACTACTGCCCACCACCACTACTACTGCTATACACATGTATAAGTTTATGTACATAACTAAATATATCGACATATGCATAATATATATATACACATGTGTGTGCTTGCATAGGTGGTATATATACAACAGTGCAATAGTAGTAGTAGAGTAGTAGGACTGGTAGTGGTATAGAATTGTGGATGCGAGGCGGGGCAAAATTGACGCAAAGGGATATCTAACCACGGTCGGATAAAATATTGGAAAACTCCAGCGTCTATATATATATATATATATATATCCCATGAAATATTCGGCTCAATATAAGTCCTCCAACACCCACCCATATCACATCCATCCAAATATTATATATATATATATTTATTTATTTATTTCTAACGCCAATCACGTGCATGGTGCGGAGGTACTTTGTTCCCTACTCATTTCGAGTTCTATGATTGAAGAAGAAGAAGAAAAAAATAACAGAAAAGCAGAAAAGGAAACACATGAAAAAAAAAAGTAATAAATAAACTATGTTTCATATAATATTTTGATATTTCATTCGAGAGTCCGTATGTACTTTGCAACATTGTAATTAGGGATGCCTTTGAGATACTGGTCGTGCAAATTCTCATTGTGTCTATTTTTCCGGCACGATTTTGCTCTCGTTCTTGCTCTCAGTGAAATTACGTCGGTTAATTAGAAGGCTCAGCAATACCACGACTCCACAAATATATATATATATATATATATAATAGTGGCGGTGGCGTGGAGCGAATATTCATCGGTTGCACGTGTTACCTTTGCCAGTACAATGCAAAAGAGAATTGTGTTGAGAATTTTTTCCTCAAGTTACTTTTGTACGGTGTAATAAAGAACGTGAAGTGAAAGAAAACAAGAAAAATTAATAAAAAAAGAAAAGCAGTTTTCAACAAAGTTTAATGACAGCAATATGCGTATAAATTAATAAAACTCAGTAATTGAAATAAAAATTTACGTAGAATGCAAAAAAAAAATGTCACTTGACTCGTCACATTTTTTTTATTACTTCACGCTCACATTTTCCAGGTGATATGCTATAACATTCTTGCATCGCTTGAGATAGACACGCCTTGTGTATACTATTACATATGCACATCATAGGGGAAATATGAGCATGTGTGTGCATTATATATATATATGCATAAAAGACTATGCATATATGTATACATGGATATGGCTGTACGCAAGTGGTCCATCTACTCTGTACTCCATTATTCCTCTTCACACTGCACCTCACTCCGTCGATTCTCTGTTCTCATATCAAAGCCACGTTGTCATTAACTTTTCCTGTTTACATAAAATTTCATCGTAAAATAATTAAATTCCATAAATAAAATCGTACGTGAATTTTATGTATTGTATTAATGAGTATTTCTTTGAAATTAGTTTCAGGTGGTATCAATGATGGAAGTAGCGAATTGCATCAACCAATTGCAGTGAGTATAATTGACTTGATTAATTGTAAATTCTGGAAGAAAGAGAAAAAACGAAAAATCATTTAAATATATCCAGACAAAATCGAGAAGAGAACAAAATTTTGGACGTGCCACGGAAAACCCGAATGCAAGCTATAATAATGGAAATGAAAATAGCGCAGAGGAGGTGAATAGAGATGGCGAAAGTGAAGAGGTGGAGGAGGACGAGGAGGACGTTGATGAATATGAGGAAGAATTACGGGACATTGCCGAGTCCCATGAAGCCATGTCCAGAGACGATCAAGACAACTCCACCGAGGACATAAATCATCCGGAGATCAGTGTTTTTCCCGACAAAATTTCAGTTGACGCTAAAAACTTTGATTCACGTGAAAAAAGTGTTGAGGAAGGTTCAGATGAAAGTATGGCATCCAATGAAGCAATCAGCAGTGAACCTGAACAGGACACGGCGGCAAGTATCAGACGAAAGAAAAGAAAAAAATGTCACCAATTGAAAATTGCTTCAATTCCACTTTATTTTCTTATATTTCGAATGTTAAATATTCTATTAAATATTTTTCAATGCAGGTGGAAGAATTGCTGAAGTTTAAACACGAACAAAAATATAAGAGCAAACGTGTACCAACGGTAAAAAAAGAATTGAGCTCGCAGAAGGAGATCCAGGGTAATGGCACTCAATTTAATGCAACAGTGGATATTGTCGATGGTCTCAAACAGAGTGAAAATGCGGTTGGAAAAATTTCGGAAGTCAGCAATAATGTGGTAATTGACATTTGTGTACTTGGTCACGGTGTTATTATTAATTTATTTACATATCGGATCGTAATAAGAAGAGCGTGGAATTTATAGTTGGATAATGATGACATCCGAGATGAATCTCAAGTTGAACAAGGATCGCCACAGGAAGGAAGTGGTATTGAATATGGGTATAAGGATTTGGATGATGCCTCTACACGAATTCTTCGAAAACTCAACAAGAGACGGCAATCCAATATGAAGGGTCTTGAATCTTATCCACCATTGCCATTGTATGCCAGGGATTTCAGCAAGCAACGAAAACTTTGGGAACTTGAGGTAAAGCTTTGGTGCTGGAAAGTTAGTGGGAGACTTAGGTAGATAGATAGATAGATAGATAGATAGATAGATAGATCGAATGAAAGAATGAACACTAGAGACGCCACAGAGCTTAGATGCACTTAATTTTCGTAGCAGAAATCGTGACAAGGAGTGTCCCGATGAAATACAGTGAGATCTGAATACGGACCAAGACAAAGGGTTCCATCCCAAGTGTCTCATTCACCATTGTAACTAGCGATAGTCACAAGTCTATTCGTTTTTCTATATTTTTACATATGGCTTCCCTACAATCTCCTTGTTCTTGAGGTTGGCTTTGAATCTCACTGTAACAAGAGTGAAAACCAATTTTAGTCAGCATTTCCAAGTTGAGATCCTGCCTGAGAGTCGCATGAAAGAGAAACGGAATCGTGAGAATAGAGAGAATATAAAACAGGGAATGACACAGGCAGGAGGTGGAGGTGAGAGTAAAAAGAAAGGTAAAAAACAAAGAGATTGAGGAATAGAAAGGAAGTGGGAGACGGAAAATGGAGAAGGAGAGACTGAGAGAATGGGGTTGAAAATGAGAGATAGTGGAAGACAAAAATAGGGAAAGGGAGAGGAGATGCATTCTCGGGCATACATGACAAAGTGCTATATTTCTTGCTGCATCGATTCACGAGTCAATTTCCTAACAAAATGCCGAGCATACACATTTCTCTCCTTCTCTCTCCCACTCTCACAACGTCTCTCTTCTTGTTATACCTCATCTCGTGTCATGTAGCTCCTGTATATATATTCTCAACTAGACATTGTGCTTGCTGGGTATATGAAATCGTTTCAATCGCGTACAAAAGCCCATTGAAATGTAGTTCACAAACGGTTGAGATTAAATCACTCTTCATCGACTCTCGCGGGAAATCACGCAAAGAGAGACGTGAGGTTATCAATCTCTCGTGTGTCGAAAGTGCTATTGGGAATAAAACTTATCCTAGAACGCGAGCTCTTTACTCGTCTTTTATACTCGATAAATTTATTACAAACTAAATGAATTCATGTCTATCACAAGTTCGCTATTAATTTTGATATGAAACAAAATTTTTTTTATCAACTTTCAATTTTTATATGTATATATATTTAAAAGTTTGATTATACAAGTGTGTATTAATTGATTTGCGCTGTTGAATTATAAACTTATTGACTCAAATATATTTTCATGTTGTGTTGACCAGACGGACGAATATACATTCGTCGAGAGTTTGATGGAGTTGTTGGTGAAGCTTGCGGAGAATCCAAGACATTGGGAGCGAGCGCATAGACTGCTGAGTAAGTTTTATATACATTGTAATCCCCGAGGGTGAAATTGAGCAGGGAATGGTGTGTAGATCGAACCAAATCAGATCGATATGTATTTATATATAAATGTCTATATTTCAAATCAGTCAGTGGAATGTCGAATATGAAAGTAATTAGGAACGAGGGAAAATCGATGGTACATATAGAAATAGAAAGCTAATGATCATGGAAAGACCGGGACTGAAATAGACGGCTGAAAGTGCCAAAGCACACTGCTCTACCGGATTATTAGCCGAACAATTGTTCCACCAATTTTGCCACCGCGTGCTCTAAGCACTACCATATCACTTATATATGAACACAGATGTCTATATGCATATAGACATTTCCATTGAGCCACTTTGCTCTGGAATTACATTGTGCCATGCAGCAATTTGTCGTAATTAAATGTCACATAGAGCAATTATGACGCGTCCCATATTCCTATAACTTCTTTTATACTTTCTCTCATTTCTCTTGCTATAACTCGTCAAATTCAAATTATCCAAATGAATTATTTTATTTTCCTCAAATATTTTTACTATCGAGTTATTCAATGTCGCGCTATGTAACAGCAGTATTTACAATGGTAATAATTGCATTATTTCAGAAGATGTTGAGGATGACTTGGAATTGAATAGTGCATTGGACTCGAGCAAACGCGATTATCACAATGTAGATCGTGATATAGACAATTTATCAAATGATCCATCCTTAATGAAGGAATCCGGAACAACAAGAAAAAAGCTTAAAAAGAAAAAGAAAAAAAAGAAGAAGCCACGCTATCAACTGTTGACCACACCAACAACGTCAGCGATACCATTAACCACAGTTACACCAATGACTGTGCCAACTGAAGCGACAACTCAGACACACTGGCGGCTCGTTGCTAATCGTCTATTTGGACCGTCATGGTCATCGCAATCAAGCGACCGTGCAACGTCTAATATAGCTAAAGTTCACTATGCCGTATCATCAAAACAACTCGCTCCATCTACATCCAATCAACGCAACAACAATCCCGAGTACATCATTCCCGATACGTCGGCTACCACGGATTCCAACCGCAAATATCCTCTACCGAGGAAGTTTCACTTTGGTAAGATAACCACTCACGAGAAGGGTTCGCCATTAAATCAACATGACCCCAATCATCTATCTAGTTATGAGACTGATCCTTCACATACATCAAACACTCGGGCACGTGGTTATGTTGATTTAATGGAGATCGCTCGAGGTGTGTGGGTATCTGAAGATCGGTATGATCGATATGATCAGTATTTTGGTGAGAGAGGTCGAAATTTCGGTGATGAATATTTGGAAGATTATCAGGAACCAATGGCTTATTCAGCTAGTGATTTTCCACGTCATCAAGGTTATTACGATAAACCGTGGAAATTGTCAAAGTATGATTTTAGCCGCACGGTAAATCCGTATTTCAATAATGACAGAACTAAATGGCCGTCGAGATATGGATCGTGGCAAACGCTATGGCAACCAATTATTGATAGGGATAATGAGAATGACAATCAAAGCCAAATGTACGGAAAGTTGGGATCGTGGCCGCCAGAAAAAACTATGAGAGTTCCACCTTGGCGTTCAATAGATGAAATACCACGTATAATGGGTTACAATCGTGATGTAAGTATTGGCAATAAAAATAAAAATCATTCAGAATTAAATGACGTATTGCAATCTGTTCATGAACAAAATGACAATAGTGAAATGCCAAAAATCACGATGAAAACATGGAATAGCATGACATCAGATCCGGCAACATGGCCATTCAAACTTTCTGATGTAAAACCCTGGCCAAAAGACAAAAATGGAAAGTCGTATAATCCAAATGCCGATTTGGTGAGAAAATTGGGATTGGACAAGCAAGGACGTGAAACAAAAAAAGTGACATTAGTAAAAAGTGATAATTCACAGAATGATAATGAATCACTAAATTGGAATAAAGATGGAAAAATGTGGCCATCTAAAATATCACCAAAAATTCAGTCGGTGGGAGCTTGGATTATGCCAGCCGATCAGTCTACTTGGAGACCTTACGAGTCAAAGCAACGGCAGTCGTCACAAAATGGTGACTCGTCGAGATGGCCAGATAAGACAATGAAGGATACTTGGGAGGAGAAGTTAACCGACTGGAAGGTGGGATTTGGCAAGCAATCGAGTCACACTGGGACATGGTCACCCAAGTGGAAGCAATTCTCTTACCATAAAGTGAATGCACCACCAATAACAAAACCTGGTGCACAATTGGAAGGTACTCAGAGAACAAGAAATGCATTTATAGCTGTATCTGCCGTCTCACCATCCAGATATCCCGGCAATGAATGGCGTAAAAATGACATTGAAGAAACACCAGTGGAGCGGAGTTTCAACGAAGTAGACGGGGATGATCCCACCACCCAACTACTTCATTCTCATTCACAGCCACAAATACATGAATGGAAGAAGCACACGAAGATTAATAGCCATAATGGAACTAATGAAACGGATCCATTAGAGTATCAACTTGAGACACTTCGGCAAAATAATCTTGAAGTGAGTATGTTATTAATTATTCCTTATCATATAGAGTAACTGTAATAATATGAAGTGACACGAAGTGCAATGTTTAAAAAGGGCCATGGCTTCCACATCGATCTGCAAGAAAGCTCTTTTAAATGAAGTTAGTGAAACTGGAAACGAAGTCTCATGGGATAAATAGACAGTGTTGCTCCCAGTGAGAAGACACTTGGGGTGAATTTCATGAAACTAGCGTAGCTCAACTTCATAGAAATGAAAGAAACAAAAACCCGAGTAGCAAACACCGACTCCTTGCCAAAGTGGACGAATAGAAGATAACCACAAGAGATCTCAGGCAGCTGGGATTCTACTTATTTATTCTTTGACTATTCTTTTTCCCCATCTTTTGTTCAATCGCAAGAGTGATGAATGTTTCGGTGCAGTTTTACCGAGTTACTATATGCGAAAACAAAACTCGTCTACGGTTTGTATATTGTATTTAAAAGTTTGTGGCACTCGTGGATGCTACAATGTATTTTATTAAAAAGAAAAGAAAATCATTAGGGAATTCTTATTCTTTTACTCGTGCTGTTATGACATTTTGAAAGTAATATCGATTCCAATTAATAGTCTGGTATTGTGTTGGAATATAGCAGAAAGTATAACTAAAAAACTTCATCACCCGCAAGGAGAGTGTATAAAAGTATAATTGACACCTTCCAAGCTCAGCAATTTGATTGTAAAAAATGTCTGTAGCAGATTCAACTTTTTGTCCACCACTGAAATGAAAGAGTGGGTAACAAATAGAAAGCAAGAAAGAATGCTTGTAATTTTCCCAGAGAGCGACCCTGTGCTTGCCCAAATAACGAAGAACTTTTGCGAGTTTCAAACTCTGAACGCAATTAGAAGTGAGCTGCAATTCTGAGCGCAACGGGTGGTCGATCACGCTCTTTCATTTATTTTTTTTTGTGCTACTCTTCTTCCCACTGCGAGTCCGTGTAATTGCGAAAAAAGAAATACGACGGTGAAAAGCATCTGGACACGTGAAAAATCGTGTAAAGTTTTTCCGCGAAACCTGCATTATGCGATAAGGCGTAGTAATACTTTGAAATCGTGGTCACAAACGCGAATTTGTAATCAATAGCTCTCTCGGAAAAAATCCAGCGATGATTCCTAAGAATGTTTTAAAAGAAAACAAATAACATTTGAAAAAGACAAATGGAAAAATAGAAGCGGCGGCGTCGTCGTCGTTGCACAGTTTCGATTGCAAAAGTTGTACATAAAGCGAGGAAAGCACGTCAGCAAGTCCATAACACTTCTCCTCCACTTGGGGTTTCACCTGCGAGCAAAATTTTCACTCGCAGCACGCTCTCGTCAACACACTCAAGAAGAGAAACTTTGTTGGATCGATTCCATCACATATTGCTTTATTGGGTGATTTCACAAAAAAATTTATCTTCCAATATTTTATATGTCTATTTATTTATTTCAGAAACGCCGTCCGTCAACAATGGCCACATATCTATTGTCAATGGCGGTAAACTCAACTACAATAACTGAAGCAACCATAACTGGTGAAAATAAATCTTCAATCATGAACACTCAACAGCATTTAGAAGCGGCGAATTAATGCACTTTATGATAATCGACCAAAAAACCATTTTTTCACCCTCATTCCTTCTGTATCATCAACTCACTGTGATCTCCGTAAATTAACGAGATCGCCATTTGATAATATAAAAACTCAATTCGTCAGTATATCTCAATATTAGACGTCATGTTAATTTTAAATATTTCATGAGAAGTATGTACAAGGTTAATTCATCTACACCACGAGAACAGCGCGAATGAGTGCAATTATTAAAAATAACAATAGTTTGTGTAACTGCTCTTGCATTCACATATTATGCTCAGATTTTGTGTATCATAGCGTGTGATAAAAATTCATTATATCGTTCTGTAAATAAATTGTGTTTAACGGGACGCGATAAATGTGAAATGGCATAAACAAATAAACATATATAATTAATTGAAAAACACATTTACAAAATACGCATAATTGATATTGACACAATGGACGGAAGGCATGACAGAAGCGTAACAAAAAAAAGTAGATCATAAGTTTATCAGGTTTAAACCTTTCTTTCTTCTAAAAAAAAAGAACAGAAAAAAAAACAAAGAAAAACAAATTATTATGTAAGTATGCAAAGATAAAGAGCCTATTCCCCTCCCGACAAATGTTCTGCACGTATTATATGTAGGATGAATAATTAAAAAATAATGCAAAGAATATAATGAATAAATATCATATATTATCTATATTTTTTTTCTTTGAAATTGAATTAAAATTATTTTTCTCTTCTATTTTTATGGTTGGGATCAAAATAAAAAAAAAACAAGAAAATAGTCGAAGGGTGATAGTCACAAGTGACAAGTGAGCCAGCTTGACAGCTGGCTGAAGAAAAATCTGCGTGGAGCAATGAGGAAAGTCGGGAAATGTGGGATCAGTTACCTGAGCTGATATTAACGCAGATATTTGATCATCTTGATTGTCAGGATCGCGCAAATATTGATCGGGCATGTCAAGCATGGAGTCGCGCATTGGCAATGCCAATACTTTGGAGATCAATCACAATAGTCATTGACAGAGATCTAAGAGATGATTTATCATTGACGAAAGAACTCATGGTTGGTTAAGTTTCGACAAAAAACAAATTTTCCAATTGTATGGACGATGTTACTGTCCCTGTTTACAGACGAAATATGGACAACACATGAGAAGTTTGGATTTGGCTTGGTCCAGACCCTATATTTTACCGAGGGAAACTCGTGTTACGTCAAATTTCAAAGCAAAAGAGGCAATTGACTTTCTCGCAATTATCAAAAGTAAAGACGTTCAATTGATGAAACTTGTGTTGACCGACTGGTTCTTTGGTACCAATTGGAATCACCGAAGTAAACTTATCTATGCCCTCGCTCATTTTCTCAGGTGACCCACGGAAGCTATATACATCTATGTAACGTTGTCTTGTCGTATTTCTATATCACTTTATCTTGCTTTATCGCAGATGCCAACGCAAACTTGAACTTTTGAGTTTGGTAAATGCAAATCTGGGTATCAGTGACGTTCTACGTTTATTTCGTGCTATTTCTTGGTCATGCGGAAACAGTCTGAAACACTTGGACATTCGCGGAGCTTTCAAAGATTGGCAGGCGCCCCACAGTAATTCAAGATATCTTCGATATTTAAATCGATTGCACGCACTCACGACCTTCCAATTGGACTATCCAGCGTTATCTGATCAGGTCCTCAATTGCCTGGCGAGTGCCGCACCACGGGTACTAGGAAACTTACATATTTCTATTCGCGACTCAGATTCACGGCAACATACAATTGGTGACAGTGTTTGGCATAATCTCGTAGCTGTTTGTCCACAATTGACCGTTTCCTACACCATAGGTATTTGTATTTTTTTTTTTACATTAAAATTAAATCCTCCAATGGTGATAACAAAAATAAATGATTGCAATATTCACCAGTCAACATCTCTCATTATGAGGATATATCAAACCTTCTTTTACCGAGTGTACCGCTCGCGTGCTTTCACATGTACGGCGGACACGTATGGGACCAGAGCCGATCCCGAAACTTTCGTAGTACCGTCGGGCTTCTTATCAACTATTACACAAATACTCTGAGTACATCAAAACTTTCATCATTCTGATCATTTAATATTGAATATTAAATTTTCGTTACATTATGCTTTGAACTTTTTGTGCTCAGCGGAAGTTATGCTGCAATTGCGGAACAACCGTGAGCTCCTCGATGATCTGCTTGTTTTAATGCTCCAACGTTGTAAACACCTGATAAAACTGCAATACGATGGAATAATTAGGAGTCTCGATATATTGCGTGATATATTTCAATTGCAAATGGATTTTAAAACTAATTTTGGAACAATTCATGTGAAACCACGAAATGTCAATACGCAGAATCGTGCAATATTAGATGAGATTGGCTATCAATACAATCAAAAATTATTGAATCAGGGTACCGACTTTTGTATTGAGGATCCCGTGTCAGCATTACACTTTTACTAATGACATATATATTCATCGAAAACAATTTAAATTTTTATAATATATTCTATCGAAATACATAAAAACTTTTATTTTATTTTGTATCGTATAAATGAAAAACCAAAAATTGGTTTTCTATTGGTTAAAATTATTGGAAGATAAGAAAACTTCTTAATACTGCACTGTTAACAAATGTACCGTTGTCATCTCTGCGATGGCGTTTTTGAATTGTGAAACATGAAATTAACACAGCTGTGGGCGAATCATCCTGGCGCATCACTAAAGAGTTTTACAGCTGAAGGTGTTTTCCGCATACTGTATAACAATAAGCCTCTGATGACTTCCAATTTCTGGCAGTAAGAATGCCGAATAACGACATCTCTCCCATAGACACCATAACATTTGGTTTATGTTCTACTCTTGTCATGATTAGAATTAACGGGCAGTATCACAGATATTGTCATATGCATCGCAACGTTGTAGCTCCACAAAATTTATCCATTGACATGGGAGTTGCTGAATTTCACATGAAATTCAAATTGTGACACCAATGGAGATATCAGTTACTGCAAGCTGTAATATATCTGAAATAACGTGACAGATATTCAATATTATATCGAGAAACAAAAACTCCTTGATATATTTTATCAAATGGCTGAACTTACCTATTTATTATGGCTGCCATCCTGTTTCTGTTACTCCATATCCGTTGTCAACAACTGCAAAGTCGAGGGATAGTTGCATTTGTTAAAATGACACAGCTCAATACATCCTAATTAAATCCATCTGGAACTTAATGAAACACACGGAAAAATATATATTAATATTGAAAAAAAATTGAATGAATTGAAAAATTGATAATTTGTTTGACATACTCGGACAAAAAAGTGTCTGATACGCCGCCACATGGATTTTTCGATGTTTCTGTAAAAAGCTGCGGGTGACAAATCCTCTGCCGCAATCTGGACACCAATACGGTCTTTCACCAGTGTGATACCGCAAATGAATTACCAATGAAGTTCTTTGAGTAAAATCTTTACCGCATTGATTGCATACGTAAGGTTTCTCACCGGTGTGACTTCTTCGGTGAACTTTCAGACGTTCCTTTGTGGTAAATCCTTTATTACAAATTTCACAGCTGATAATCTTCTCACCGGTGTGTATTCTTGTGTGTATCTCTAATGCCCGTTTAGTTGAAACCCTGCTCCCACACACATCACACAAGAATTGACGAGAGGTCGGAGTATTTCCCGATCGATGACTTTTAATGTGATCTTTCAATTGCACTACGGAAAAAAATGTCTGTGGACAGACATTGCATTTGTGAACTGATTTCACATCAACTCCAATAGATACTTTTGAATGAGATTGTTTTAAATGAGCAGTTAAATTTTTCTTATATAAATAAGTTCTATCACATATTTGACAGCGATACTTGGCGTCAGTGTGAACATTTTCATGTTGAATAAACTCTGACTTGGTAACAAATTTCTTATTGCAAATGGCACATCTATAAGTGAAATCATTAGCATGACGTCTTTTATGCAAATCCAAATTTGTTTTTTGATTGCAACTGTAGCTACAAATATCGCACGTAAATTTTTTTAACCCCGTATGAATGAGCTTGTGTCTGGCAATATTCATTGGGCTTCTGAATGCTTTTCCACATTCGTCGCAATTGAAAGCATTCTCAATTCCATGAGCATTCTTCAAATGCTCCACGAGTTTTGTCATATGGAAAAAATGGGCGCCACACTTGACACACTCGTGTGCTGCTCTTCGTTTTTTTCCTGGGCTACCTCTGGAACTCTGATGTCCTCGACATCTGAAATAAATTCAACAGTTTGCTGAACAAGAAGATGCCATTAATTAATAATACTTTACTTAAAGGATTTCAAGTGCAAAAGTTTTATCCACATTAATATTTTTATTCATTACAAAATACACTTTTCTTTAAGATATTCATAATAATAGATGTAGTAGAAAATACTTATGAGCATTACCAAACGAAAAGAAAGTAGCACAGTAAAATAAAAAGAAGTGGAATTTATAACGGATCTTATGGATATATAGATGGGTTAATACATGCATTGAAGGGATCCACTGCTTTGATATATGACTCAATAGAGAGTTTTGGCATTGGCGGTAAATTTCCGGAACGGTATTTACGATGTACTTCTGAATAAATGTTTTATTTGAAATATGGCAAGTGTACTATGGCCACTCACTAAAGTAAATAAGGTAAATGCTGCCTCCAAGCTTTCACGTTGAGTGAATTTGCTTCCCCAACGTGAACATACAAAATGCCTCAACATCTTTATACATCACTCGTATGGTTTTCATATGGAGTTTTTTAATTTAAATTTTATATTCACAATTGGCGCAAACATATTGTTTAGTTTTTAACCGTGTGTATACATAAAATCACATAACCCGCAATTTTAATTTGAATTCGTTGGCTATGAATTTTATTGCACACTGTACTATAAAGAAAAGCTGTCCTCCATAATGCATTCTCACATGCCGTCGCAGAGTATCCGTATTTTGACTTTCATATTTGCAATATTGACAAAGTTCTCACAACTTTTTTGCTGTAACACATATGTCTGAGTGAAGTTTAACAAAAGTTCCCCGGTCCGTGTCACAGCTTTTACACGAATACTTTACTTTGTCAAGACACTTTATATATCAATGTATGGGTATTTGTACATTTTGAGTTTGTGTTTCGTTCTCAGGTGTCCTATTCTGTAAACATTCTTACAACCCTCAAAATTCATATTGTTCGATATGCATGATTTTATATCATTATAATAATTCACGTATTCAATGTCTCAACATTCACATTCGCAATGTACATAATCATGTTTGTCTACAATTCTCATAACTGACAGTTGTCAATCTACATTCGTACATTCAGCCACGAGTCGGTAACTTTGATGAATTTGGATAATTCGAGTTCAGCATGAACATGTATACGTGATTAAATGGGTATATACATAACGAAAACAATTTGGGATAAGTGCGTACAGAATTTTTAAAGAAGAACACCAAATATTGATGAGGAAAGTACTGTATTTAATGGGGAAAATCAATCATAATTTTACAACAAGGACTTTCAGTATATCAGTCACATATTTATCATTTCCCCTGTCATATTTTTACTATAAATCGTTGAAATTTCGTAACAATATTACTCAGTGAGGATATTGAGAGCGTTGGAAAAGGATCTAGATCCCACTTTCAACCACATACAGTAAAGTACTTTTTCGTCTGCTTCATACAATGTGAAATGTCGCTCCAAATTCACCTTAATCGTCATTGCTTCAACTAAAATTACCGGTAATAAATTCAGTCATACGATGGCAATGTAATTTCACAACTCACTCTGCAAATTAGTGTTGAAGCTATTCGTGGCAATACGTCTGAAACAGAGACTGACCATGGTCATTAATAATGCAACAATTAGATTAGTAAATTCATTTAAACTGAATGAAATATAATTTCAATTACCGTTTTCATCTGCGTTACATAAAGTAACATATCCACTTCATTATCACAATATGTATGAACACCCATATTCATTTTTATTTATTTATTAGTCTACTTCGTGTTGTGAAACTCAGCACAAGGTGTAAATAATATTATGTTATATATTGAATGTATGAATTAAACGGATCATGAAAAATATTTTATTTCAAAGTAAAACTGTACACAGTGTCTTGACTTATATACGATTAAATTCAATTCGACTTAGAAAAATAGTGATGAGACATTACCATTTGATTAATCCATATATGCTAAGTGATAAAACGGCGCCTCTAAAAAGATTTTTTTTTAAGCTAATTATAACATTATTCCTTCATCAACATTATCTACAAATGCAATATGGATTTTTGTCTCAGTAAACGACGAATTAATATAACACTTCGTTGACATACACATATATATATATATATATATATATATAAAAAAACCTAAAAATTTTAAGGAAATTCATTCACTTCCCTGTTCAACTTCATCAATCAAATTAGCACTTTCTTGAAGATATTCCGCGGTGAATTCTTTGACAAGATCAGCAATAGGCATTACTGGCAACGGTGGATGAGATCCAGGATGAGTTTTCCTATGGCAAATTAGTCCAGGTTTTTGCGTGAAAGCTTTGCCACAAATGTCACATACAAATGGACGTTTCCCCGTGTGAATAAGTACATGCTGTCGAAGCTGAGACTGGCGGGCAAATGGTTTATTGCAAATTGGACAAGGATGTGGTTTGCTGCCAGTGTGAACAGCCATGTGTCGTTTAAATGAGTCTTTTTTTGTAAATGTTTTACCACACTCGGCGCACACAATTTTTTCACGCTTCTCATGTTGCGTTACCATGTGTTGCGCGAGATTCTCCTGAGTGACCATACGCCGTTTGCAAATAGTACACTCATACTTTGGTTTGTAATGCGCCCATTTCTGATGAACATAAAGCGACCCTGTATTTTGACAAAGCTTACCACAAACATCACAATTTATTGGTTTTTCTTTGTGATGAAATCTCACATGATTTGTTAAATCTCCTTTAACCTTAAATTTCTTCGGACAAAATTTACATTGATGCTCATATTTATCTGTATGTTTTCGGATAAAATGTGATTGCAGTGAGTGCTTTGATCGACAAACAAAGCCACAGACTGCACAAGGAAATACAAGACTGTTATGGCCTTTTCTTGGCCAAGTCTCATGTTTTCTCTCGAGATGAGCAGCAAAGAGACTTTTTTTCAGAGTTCTATAGTCACAGACCGCGCATATGTACGCACCGTCCTCCTGAATACACACTTTTTTTTTATGTGTCCACGCAACATGTTTTCGAAACGCTATCGCTGAGCTAAAAGTCTCTGAGCATGCTTTGCATTTCAGTGCCACTGAAGTATTTGGAAGAATTGGACGATATCGTGTTTGTCTTTGGTTTCTTCGTTGAGATGCCGGCGGGGCTTGTACCAATTTCTCCGCAATTGGTTCCACATCGTCCACATTCTCCTCTTCCTCTTCCTCTTCATCGTTTAAATATTCAATTACCTGCGACTCTATACTGTCACCATCAATGTATTGAGGAACTTCGTGAGCCTGTTGATCCTCCTCTTCAATAACAATATCGTTGTCTAATGACTCACCAGTTTCATCTAAATTTTGTTCCTCGTTCTCCAATTGTTGATGACCATCCTCTGATTGTGAATGACCATCCCCTTCTTGCTCATAATTCTCTTCATATTCTTGCTCCTCGTCTACTTCAGTAATTGACGTATTATCATTATTAGCCTTAACATTTAGCACATTCTCTGCAAGTTTTTCAATAGTCACAACACTCCCTTCGACTTTTACTTGATATAAATCACCTTGGGTCGACGTATTTTCATTGATAATTCCATTCATCATTATCGGCTTTATATCAGCTGTCTCAGTATCATCATCCTCATCCAATACTTCATTTTCATTATATTCATAATCATAGAAACTGGCATCATTGCCTATGGGTTCATCACTATTCTCGTCATCATGTGATACTTCGAGTTTGCAATTTGTTAAATTATTATGATCCAATTGATATTCTTCAGTATTTTCAGCAACGGGAATATCGGCCGTATCAATTGGTGTTTCATGCTCTGGTACAAATGCGTAATATGGTCGGCCATCAAACTCCAGTATCTGCCATTTCTTCATCACAACTGATTCGTGCTCGAACAAAAATACCCCACGCGTGTCTTCCATCTCCACTTGGGTACTTTTGATGTATCTGAAACACCAGCGGTTGAATTTGTTAATGAAAACTCCACGTCGATAGCACAATGTAGATGAAATTAATTGTGTAGGTGTAAAGTGAAATATAATTTTTTGTTTTTATTTTTCAATACATTAATGTTGGTGAATTAATAATATTGGAGGATGAATATAAAAAGTGACGTGTAATGTAGTCATAGCCTTCTGCGACTGGTATCGATTCGTGCTACAACATAAAAAATAAACGAAATTAATTCAATTATTTCTATCCAGTATTTAATTGAAAAAATTGTTCCTTCAATAGATACAAAGGCAAGGTAGAGAAGCATTTTAACGAGCATTATATGTAAATTTATTACAATCCTATTCTTACTTCATGGATAAAATTCTACTTATTAAGTAATACAAAGTACATTATTATTTATAATAAAGCAAAGTTCTCTCCGTTTGTGGTGTATATATTTGACGTAGCGTAAGAGTTCCTCCTCTTTCTCTCTAATGCCATAATAAATGTATTGAATCGCCGCAGCCGTAAGAAAATTGAAATTAATTACGTTGCAATTCACTTAAAAACTTATGCTGTTAAAAATTATTTCGCATAATTTTTGTTCTTCGAATAACTATTCTCTCGCACTTCATTGAAATTCCAAGCGTCATATATTTTCTAGCCCATTGATAAATTGGTAGACAGCAATGTACTTTCACTATTATTAATTAAAACATTTTTAATTTAATTATTTATAACATTATTTAGAATATGGTCGATGAGTACACGAGGCAACGGTGGATGTGGCCCAGGATGAGATTTTCGATGGCTGATTAATCCTGGCTTCTGAGTGAAGGCCTTGCCACAAATATCACAAATATACGGTCGCATGCCAGTGTGAATCAATAAATGTTGCTTTAATGCTGTTCTTCGGGCGAACGATTTTTTACATATTGTACATGGATAAGGCTTATCACCCGTGTGTATTCTCATGTGAACCTTGAGTCGACTGTTACGTGAAAATGTCTTGCCACATTCCTCACAAACTACATTCTCACGTTTCTCATGCTGTCGCAGCATATGTTCATCGAGATTTTCCTGACTCACCATTCGTCGTTTACACACTTGACATTCGAATTTCGCCTTGTAATGAGCAAATTTCTGATGAACGTATAGAGAATTGCTATTGAGACACGTTTTACCACAAACATCACATATTACTGGTTGTTCTTTATGAGTAAATCTAATATGATTAGTCAAATCACCTTTAACTTTAAATTTTTTCCCACAGGTTTCACAAGAAAATTTATAATCATCAGTATGTTTTCGCGTAATATGAACTTTTAACTCATATTTATTTTTATTTTTATAATCGCATTGACTACACAAGTATATATCTGCATGAGCACTTGGTACTTTTGTTGATTTATGCTTCTTCCATATGTGTGAATAGAGTGATGACTTTTTTTTTGATTTGAAAGGGCATTCGTTGCACGAATATATTTCCTCTCTATTTTCCAGACGATGTTTACGTTTGTGCGAATAAAATGTACTCTTCTTCGTGCACTCGTAATCACACAAATCGCACTTACATGTCTCTTCAAGCGTTGTTCTGTCCTCGATCTTCATAACATTGGTGTCAGGGCTGTCAGTGACAGAATTTTCGACAGGTAAAAATATATTGGGCTCAACTTCACGTTTTTTCACGTGATTTTTCATGTGGCAGATCATTACGGATTTTTTGCATGTTTTAAATTTACATATGCTGCAACTGATACTTCTTATACGTTTTAGCCCCATCATAGTGGACATGGTGAAGTTACCATAGAGACGGCGGCTGTTCTGGACAGATGATAATTTACGCATCAATTTACCGTTTGTTCTCGTTATTCTATTGAGATATAATTTTTTCATATAATAGTTCGCGGATTGACTGTGCCAGTGACGTAATAGCATACTTTCCAATGGAAATTTAATGCCACATTTTTTGCAACAGTTATACGACGCTGCACTTTGATGTTTCTCATTCTTCAGTGTTGCCATGACGCTGCGATGAATTTGCAAAGGATCTCGACGTGCCTTGCCATCTCTAGAACAAAAAGAACAACTATTATTACTGATATGGACTGGTGGCACAATTCGCTAGAACGTTACTTACTCCAGAATAAAATATAGTTTTGTTTTTTTTTTGTTACCCGTTATTATTCGTAGGCATCACAACACTTTATTTCACTTTTAGCGCAATATTATTCAAATTTAAAACTAAACAAAAGATTTTAGATAATGATTTCTGTGGAACATTTATTGCAGATACATAGCAAGAATGAGATAAGTATAATTACATATATTAAATATCAATCACTAATTTTGAGGTGTTTTCATAAGAATCAATTGTCAATGAGGATTGATTGGTGTCCGCATGAATTTTTCGATGTCTCAGCAGGTATTGAGCAATTTTGAATGCTTGACCGCAAATGTCGCAGATATATGGTTTCTCCGATGAATGTGTATTAAGATGCATATTTCTTTTGGTCGAGGTAAGAAAGGCCTTTGGGCAAATACTGCATTTATATGGTTTAATTGTAGTATGAGTTGTCACATGATTGGCAAGATATTTCTTTGAAATAAACACTTTGCCGCACACCTTACACTCGCAACATTCATTATGTTGCATCATATGATTGTCCAAATTGTCTTGGGTGCGTAAACGTTTACTGCAAAGTGTGCAGTGAAATTTATACTCATTCAAGTGAACGACGTTTCGATGTTTTGATAAGGAATAATGACTGGTATAAAATTGTCCACAAATGTCACACATGTGTTGTGGTTTATCGTGACTGCTCAAATGTAATTTTAAATCGGACTCGATTTTGAATTTTCTATCGCAAAGTTTGCATGAATAATTATAATTGTCGGTGTGTTTTCTGATATGATGACTCTTTAAATTGAATTTGTTTCTTGTTTTAAATTCACATTTATCACAGCAATGCAGCATACTCTCGTCAATATTCTGATGAATCAATTTATGCGCCCTAAGATCACCTTTGAATTTGAAAGATTTTGTACACATAGTGCATTTGAATGGACGCTCGAATGTGTGTGTGCCAATATGTCGAATAATTTTGGACTTTCGCTCAAAATTCATACCACAAACATCACAAGTAAATTCACCGTTGTTTAATTTTTTATATAAATCATTTTTTTTCTCAACACTTTTAATTTCGTTTTGTAGATCAAAGTATCTATATTGAACGCGAAACTTCATCTTCGACTTGCTTTTCTTGTCGTTGATTATTACTGTTGGTGTCGATTTTGCTTCTGTATTTTTAGTTGAAGACCGCCGTCGTCGCCTAAAACATGAACAATTAATATCGATTGAAATATTAACGTACGAGTCATGTGAAATTTAATGGAAAAAAAAAAATAATATTTTCACATGTATTGAATACCTTTGTTACTACTTCAACGTTATTCCATTGAACATATAAAACTGGGTAATAATGAATATTATTTTTTTAATGAATGAAAAAAGGCACAATTTATTAGCATACCCGATAAACTTTGAGCATATCTTACAAATTATCGTTTACATTAAATTACCAAACTTTTTGCAAAAAATTCACTTGCACCACACCACATAAAATTAACAAACACACAAATAAACATTACATTATCATGTATGAAAGATAAAAATGGTGAATCAATTGTTAGATTTATTTGTAATTATTTTATCCTTAACGCCATTAATTAGGTCAGCAATTTTAACAGGTGGTGGGGTTTCACGAACTTCAGGATGTTTTGTTCGCCGATGTAACATCATGGGGGTGCGTTGAGTGAAACTGTTGCCGCATACATCACACACATAGGGCCGCTCGCCAACGTGCGTCAACGAATGTATTTTTTGTGCACTTAAAGATTTAAATGTTTTTCCACACACGGCACATAAACACTTTTTTTCTGTTGAATGAGCCCTCATGTGTTTTGTCAAACCGTACTTGCGATTAAATTCCTTACCACACTGTTCGCATACATATTTTCTGTCATGAAGTTCTCCGTGACTTTCTAA
Source organism: Galerucella tenella (assembly GCA_910591685.1). Taxonomy (NCBI): domain Eukaryota; kingdom Metazoa; phylum Arthropoda; class Insecta; order Coleoptera; family Chrysomelidae; genus Galerucella; species Galerucella tenella. The sequence goes on along the minus strand of CAJUYH010000410.1, from coordinate 192,019 downwards.
ATTTCTCCTTGTTGAAAATCGTTTCTTGCATATTTTGCATTGATAAGCTTTTTTATTCTTTGATATTCTATGTTGATACTGACGGTGATAATAAAGTGATTTTTTACTTGGATGGAAACTGCCGCAAATATCGCATACACACGGTATTGGATCGTGATCTTTCATATGAGCTTTCATATCGCATTCAAGTTTAAATAACTTACCACACTGTTCACAACTAAAATTGCATTCATCGGTATGTATTCTAATGTAATGCTGCTTCAATTCATAGTTACATCGAGCTAAGTAACCACAATCATCACAGCTAAAATCTCTCGTTCGTTCATAATGCCTGTCCATATGACCCATCATACAAGAACGAGTTTTAAAGCTTTTTGAACATACATCGCACCTGTATGGCCTTGAATCGTTATGCGTTGCCAAATGACTTGTCAGTATGCTTTTGCGATTGAATATTATGTGGCAGACGGGACAAGTATGGGATTTTCCTCTTAATTTTGACGCTGATCTTAATATTATTGCATTTATTTCATCGAGTCTTTCACTCAATGGTTTATCATCTTCAGACGATTCTTCATCCGATGATGATGAATCTATAATCGTAATTGATCCGGTTTCTCGAACGCCATTGTTTGTTTCATTATTGACTATTGAATGTTCTTCTACTCCACTTGCGTTGCTGTTTTCATCCACAGTATCGGTGTATCGATGGTGTTGTTCATTTAGTTTCAATTCTTTCGTCACAAATGTTCTAAATAATTTGGGAATACGAAAGTAATTGTTCCCTAACCTGACAGTCCGAAAACCTCGAGTGATGGGATTTACTGCATGGAACCTAAAAAAAATTTTTATAAGTGTCAGTATATAGTGGTATTATTTTGTTTTATATTTTTGAATTTAAACATTAATCAATCCATGACGACATGCTGCGGTCTTACATTAATTCAAAATATATTTGTGGACGGGAAAATAATTTTAAAAAGGACCATGAATGGAAATAATAAAGAATTTAATAAATGGCGAATGTATTGGAGTTAATTTATTGCTATTATTCTTCTCTGTATTTGTTATTCTGTGACACAAATTTAGATAATTAGTGTGAATATTTTCATGTTTTCGGTACCCTGAAATAAAAAGATGTGGAATTACAATAAATGTATACATTATATACCTAAATTTGAATTATTTCGACACTGTATACAAAATAATATACTTACTTGATCTCAACAACAATGGATGTTGTCATTGTAAAAATATATTGGATTCATAGATTAAATTCCTTTCTTCATATAAATCACAATAATAAATGAACTTTACGAATTATTCATACAAGAGAAGGATATCAGAATTAATCGATGAAACGTTATTAGGACGACCCAGTCATCAAATATATAAAATTTATTTATTACTTGAAATAATTGAATTGATAATACATTAATCACAACTAACTCATTATCGATGAGTTTGTCTTCAATGATAAATTATATAAAAGAAAATATATCAACGGTGATATCATTAATCGTCACTCTTACAAATTCTATTTATAATTAAAAAAAAAAATTTACATTCATCAGTGTCTCTATCCCAAAGTCATAAAAATGATAAAATCAATTTGAAAATAGCAAGTTGATCCAAATGACTTTAAACGCAAGTGGTTTTTTGATGTGCTGTAAGATTGCCTTGACATGAAAATCCCCGTTGGCAAATTTGACAGACATAAGGTCTCTCGCCTGTGTGACCACGACGATGAATCGTGAGTGTTGATCGTTGTGAAAATGCTTTTGGACACTGATCACATTTATACGGTTTTTCCCCGGTGTGAACTCGTCTATGCATTCGTAAATTTTCCGAATCGGTAAATCCTTTGCCACATATGTCACAAACATATGGCTTCTCACCAGTATGTATACGCCGATGTTTTTTCAAATGCTCCGCACTACTCAAACTTTTACCACAAAAATCGCAAAGATAAAGTTTCGTGGGATTGTGACTCTCCTTGTGACGAAATAACGAACGTTTTGTAGCAAGGACACGACCACATATGTCACACGTTGTACTGGTAACTTTATTGGCTTTCATTTCTGGATGCAATCGTCGACAGTGTGCAGAAAGCTGACGTCGAAGATAAAATGCACTGCCGCACAGCTGACAAACAAATGGTTTATCACCCGAATGAATATTGTAATGTTCTTGCAGGTCAATTGCTTTTCGAAAGTGCTTATCGCAATTATTACATTTGAACGGAAGCTCTGTTTTATTTGTGTGCTTTACCATATGAATACTGAGAGCAGCAAGCACAGTTGTCTCATAATCGCATTCTTTGCATCTATAACTTGGAAAAAAATGAGTTTTTTCGTGTCGCGTGAGGTCACGAAAGAGACGAAATTTTTTTGGACAATGCTTGCATATCAAATCACCAGCTGTGTGTCGTAATAAATGTTTCTGATAGTTGCTTCGGTGTCGGAATAGTTTTTTACATATTTTACATTCCAGTTCAGAATCACTTTTTTCTCTATTTACTTTAACAGCTGATGATTGTGTGGTGGCGTTCTCGCTGTTGGCTTTCGACTTTCGTCCCACGTGTTTTTTCATGTGCTTGCGTAAATTAACATAGGTGCGAAATACTCGGCCACACTGATCACATGTATTTTTACGCTTAGGCTTGTGCTCCAACTCGTGACTGTCTAGCAATGCTTGTGTGGCAAAGTAAACGCAACAGACTTTGCAATGATATGCTAAAGGCAAATTCTCCTGCTGATCCTCGGAATCCAATTCAATTTTTATTACCTCTGGCTCAATATGTATTGTAGTCATCGGAATGACTTTTTTCTCGCTTTTCTTCGCCAACTTTATTGTTGCCGTTACTGGACAGCGTTCACCTGTGATCGGGCTGTATCTGAAATAAAAATTTAAGGCATCCATAAGTCAACGATCTTGAATAATACGTTGATATCTGTATTTTATATATTGTATATTTTTCCTTCTATACTTAGTTATGGCCAATAATACCCGAACGTGGAATAATATTTAGATGCCTGTGGAGGAAGGTGTGGAAATTGATTTGATGATTTGTGAACTGGCTTTAGACTTGGAATGCTCTACAAGATAATCAATCAATAATTAATTGTTATCAAATGTTCTTTATTCACTGTTAATAACAGTCAAATACAAGTCTCTCCTTTCTCTCAACTCTCATAATACTTTGTTGCATCATTTTTTTTTAATTATCACGGATAATAAATGAATTGGTTCTTTATGTAATAAAAGAAAAAAAAAAGATGTCTTTGTTAATTGACATAAAAGCACATTGGGTATTTATTAAATACGAAAGTTTATATGTCTGCTACGAAGGTTGAACAGTGACAATGTGAACTTTGCTATGGGCATTGAGAAGTGCTCGTGACACGAAGGATTTCGTGCACAGTGTACATTGATATGGACGCTGACCCGTGTGGTAACGTTTGTGAATGACAAGGGTTGAATGTTGGGTGAATGATTTACCACAAGTGTCACAGTTATATGGCTTTTCACCGGTATGCGTTCGTTTGTGGACAACCAATGTCGTTCGTTTGTGAAAGGCTTTCCCGCAAACATCACAGATAAGTGACTTTTCACCGCCATGTAGCCGCAAATGATCCTGCAATGAGCTTTTAGAAGACACGGATTTACCACAAATATGGCAGTCATATTTGTTCTCGCCTGTGTGAGATTTAACGTGTACCATAAGCGAATTTTTATAGGCAAAAATTTTACCACAAAATTCACATTGGTGCTTGATGGGTTTAAAATTTGGATCGTGAACTTTTATGTGACGTGCCAGTGTATGATTGTTTGGAAATGATTTGCCGCACGTGTGACAAACGTGCTCCTTGGCGCCGTGTTTAATATTCATGTGACCGTGCAGCTCAGCATTTGTGAAAAAGCCCTTATCACATATTTCACAATAGCACGTGTATTTTTCAAAGTGTCGACGTTGGTGCATTCCCAATTGTGATGCTTGCACGAAAGCACGACCGCACACGTCACAAACAAAGTTACGTTCGCGTGTATGAATCCTTCTATGTACTGCTAATGTGTTTGTACGCTTGAATGATTTGTTGCAGATATCACATTGATAAGGACGCGCGTCACTGTGAGCTACCATATGGCCTTCAAACAGATTCTTAGCCCTGAATTTCTTGTTACACATTGGACATTGATAGATTTCCTTCGAAATGGCCTGATGAATTTCCGATTCGTCGCAGTTGACTGATGTTTCTTCATCTATTCTCATGTGAATAATGCTGATGTCCTTTGTCTCGTTATAAATTTCTATGGGATCTGCGATGATTTGCGTTGCATTCTGCACCGTTTCATTTTCCAGTATATTGAAGCACTCATCTTTTATCTCCGATACCATGGAAATTGATAATCTGCAAATGGAAATGATGTTTGAATTATGAAAAATTGATGATCTATTCCATATTATCTACTGATAATATTATTTTTCTATGTCACGCTTCTTCACCACGATTCTATTATAAGATTTTTCTTTCCAAACAAAACGAATGTGAAAAAACGAATATGGATGTGATCATCTCGATCAATCTGCAAGTATAATCAAATCAAATTGATACACACCGTTCTCCTATTTATATTATCGGTAGTTTCAATGAGATGGGGGGAAAAAAAAATTACATCACATAAATCAAGAATTCCTCATACATACCTTAACATTTAATTCCTCCTCCCAAGTGACACTGTACAAATTATCAGCTTTTTAAAAATATACATACGATTTTTTGTAGAATTACATCTAAGATTGAAAATAATTATATTGATATATCAAAAATGTAATTTTATTTACTCATATCGTGAAATTGATAGACATAATGAATCCGATGAAAAATATCGTTCATAATTTTAGTAAAACTATCATTACTCCGTATTTACCAGCTAAAATAAATCGTAATTAAAAAGATATCATAGAAATTTTTCAAATACAATCAATAACAAAAAACGACTTTATTGTAGTTCACTTAAGTTTATTATGGGTCTTCATGTGTAAATTTAATGATCCCTGCTGTGTGTATCTCTTTTGACATATTTTGCATTGGTAGGGCCGCTCACCAGTATGCGTTCTACGATGAACAATCAAATATTTTTTCACACTAAAGGCTTTTCCACACACCTTACATTCATACGGCTTTTCACCCGAGTGTATTCGCACATGTAATTGAAGATAAGCTTTGCTTGAAACCAATTTATTACAAATTTCACATGTGATTTGATTTTCCCCCGTGTGTGTCTTCATATGGGCTTTCACAGCACCTTTCCAATTACTCTCAAAATCACATACATTGCACTTATATTTTTCCTTCTGTCCGTGCAATTTTACATGCAAACTCAAATATGCCGCACTGGCATACGCACTATTGCAAATTTTACAAACAAACGGTTTCTCACCAGTATGCGTAAAAATATGGCGCTCAAGCGTTTGATTAGTGTAAAAGCCTTTATTGCATATCTCGCAATGCGTTAAATACTCCTGATTATGTTTTTTCTTGTGCAATCGCAAATCGTAACCCGATACTTTGGATATACCGCATATATCACAAATGAAGCGTTTGTTATGTTGCTTCAGATGAATTTTCAAATAGTCCTGGGTCTTGAAACGTTTATCACACAGCATGCAAATATAAGGTTTGTCTTCTTGATGTACTTTTATCATATGTTTTTGGAATTTTTCATCATCAGACAATCGTTCATCGCATTGTGCACATTGTTTATCGGATTTTCGTTTATGAATTTCACGATGTTTCAGGTACTCATTTCTCTTTCTCATAGTCTCATTACACAGCTTACATTTATAATGCTTTGGAGATTTTCTACTTTTTTTGATTTTACTCTCTGGCTTTTCTTTAAGCCGCGAAGATTTTACTTGCTCTGTTTGTGATTCGTCAATAAATTTCTCAGGCAACTCTGAATTTGATTCATGTTGACTTAACACTTTATCCTTTACCTTTAAATCTTCATTATTGTCATTTTCACACTCAATTGCTATATAAGTAGGATCGTTAATATCATCTTCAATACTTCGCAATTTAGTGTATGCATGATCAACAGCCATCGAGAACCTGAAAATTAAAAAGTACATCAATCCTAGTAGAGACTTGAGTTACTTAAAATTGATATACATAAGAGAGAAAAAAAAATAAATAACTGAGTAGCGCAATATTATTACCGTGTAATAAAGAATAAAACCGTCCGGGAAATTATACTATTCGTTTGTGAGGATCCGTTAGAATCAAAGTATTATTGAAGATGCAGAAATGTCTTACAATTGAAATTGTATGAAACATGATATTATTTTTACCGTTAATGGTAGCCAGTCAGTCGTGAATTATTGAAGTGAAGCAGCTAAAATACCTTGTATACTATTCTTCCTAAGAATTTTTTTATATCTGAAGGATGTATAGAAATGAGATGGAGAATGACTTTTACATTGCTGTTGGAATTCACAAGAATATGGTTTTTATTTCTTCGACACAAAAACACAAATATTATATTGAATTCTTTGGAGCATAGAAACATGAAATATTACCTAATCTTTCAGGTACAGGAAAAAAGAAAATGCATATCACTGTTATTAATCACATTTCGTTGAATGTCCATTACTTTCTGTTAGTACGACTAATATAAATTAACGTTAAATAATAGAAAAAAAAATGTGACCTTAGTTATTTCACAAATATAAATATGGTATGAAGAATACTGAAATATTGTTATTGGCAATGAATTGTTTTGGAAGACAATTATATATCATTATACGTATATATAAATAATTAATTGTTCTTGTGAGTACGAAGATGCACGGTGAGAGTGCCACGTTGAGTAAATGCCTTTTCGCAAATGTGACATTGATATGGCCTCTCACTCGTGTGAATTCTTCGGTGTTTGACGAGATATCGCCCGGAGCTGAAACATCTACTGCAAAATTCACAAATTTCTGGCTTTTCACCTGTGTGAATTCTAACATGAACTTTCATATAACTTCTACGAAGAAGTTTTCCACAATATTGACACGGCAATTGGCCCTCACCAGTGTGAGTCCACATGTGTTCTTTGAAGCAATAGCTGTAAAATGTTTCAAACCCACAAACGGCAGCTGTATTTTTTTCCGTTTATCCGGTTCATCGTGAATTCTCATGTGACTCTTCAGATAAACCTGATTGCTAGAAGGTCTTTTACATACTTTACACTTGAATGGTTTTTCATTTGAATGTATACTCATATGGTTTTTTAAATTCGCCTTGAGATAAATACCTTTTTTGCAAATTGGATAAAATTCGGTAAATTCTTTGTTATTATGACGTCGTAAATGAATATTTAAATAATACTCTAAAGTTTTTTTAGCGCCGCAGATGTGACAGACATAAGGATTACCGTGTACAGTCACATGCACTTTTAAGTATTTTTTTTTTTTTAAATGTCTTGTGACAATAGAAACATTGCAATGATTTGGGCGACATGACTGGTCGTACTTTCCTGCAGTCAAAGCCATCATTATCATTATCATCACCGTCATCATCATCATCATCATCATCATCAGAGAGTGATCTCTGTGTCTCAGTATGATGGCATTCAATGTCATCGATTGTTGCATGATGTGCAAGCAAATCAAGCTCGGATTCAAAATTTTTCTCGCAAGTTTCACAACGATACGATGCCTCGTTGTGGTTTACGAAGATCGATGTTGGGTTTGTGTATGTCCGATCACCTATTCCATCAAGCCTGCAATAAAAAAAATCATTCAACCGCGGATTTACAATATACTTTAGACCTTCACAATACCGTGGCACACAACACTAGATAAGTTGTTTAATTGAAACACAGCTACAGATACATACTGGCATTCTACTTATTTTATGAATTATTGGGTGATATTATGTATATATATATTAATATAACATTTGTTGTTGTTTTTTATTTCATTTTTTCAAAATGTCAATATCCATAAATAACGATTTCCATGATGTAGATTTGTGATCAATGCTGAACTGTTGAAAAATGTGAAATAATAATTTTGGGTTTTTTTTCAGAGTTAATTGCAATATTCACTTCGTTTATTTACTTATTTATTTATTTATTTTTTTTCAAAAGTATATAATTTAAATTTATTCATATTCTTATACATAAAATTCCAAACAAAAAAATAGTTGTCTGAAGAGAACATCTTCCAGCATTTACCTATTTTAATAGCCAATATTAATTTAAAGTAATTGTTGACGGTGAGAAAAAAAAAGTCATATGTTGTAATGGTTGAAGATATAAAATCATCGGCTGTCCATTGCGAATAATGAAAAAAAAAGGACGGTTTGCAAGCACACATGAATTTGCAGACAATATCAAATCTACTTATCAAAAAATAAAGTAAAACTTTGAGATGCTGACAGTCCTTTCTTTTCCATCATGTGATTATCACTGTAATCGTGTAATATATATCAATTCATGTTACCAATAAATTACTCGCCAACATTTCCATATTTCGTCATTTTTTCTATCCCCTTTAATTAAACCATTGAAATTTCGTCACAAATACGTTGTGCCAGCTTTTATTATTATTTATTTGCATCAATGAGCACTAACAATTGCACTTAAATATTCGATTTTACACCTTCGACACTCGAACGCACGTCATATGAATGATTCTATGGAATGTTAAGAGATTATTGACGAAGGAAATTCATCAACTCTTAATTTGCTGTGATAAGATGTGTTTTTTATTAAATTAATTTACAATTTGAAAATGCACCTCGAATAAAAGAGATGATTGTTCACCGTCGATCAATAAAAATCACAATTCCAATAATGAAAAATCTATCTATTACTTATTGAATGTCGTTTATCATTGTTAACTAAGGCACGATTTCTTTGTTATGTTTTATCCAAGCTACATTTGAACGTAGATAATCAGCTCATCACCTCCATTCTTATAACCGATATGTATATATATGTATATGTATATATATATATATATATACATATATACACTCGCATGTTCAATAATTAAATTATTTCATTTCGATGATGAAAAAAAAAGAAAAAAAATACTGCAGTGTAGCTTGAAGCTAATTGATAACGCACACTTTAAAGTTATTTGAGAATAAAGACAAACACGAATTATTAATCAACAACGACGGACGGGTCAATAGTGTATAATTAATTACACTGATGTGTACTTCATGTATAGAATAAATAAAGGCTCGCATAAAAATCGTAGAAAAATCTCACGCAATAGGAAGTTATGTAATCACCCCATCATAACAATATATATAATAACTTCATATTAATTCGCATTTACAAACTTTTGTGCTTCAAGTTCGGGAGCGAGGGCAATGAATTTTTAGCGTGTGTTTAAGCGACTAACAAAATCATTTTTTATACATAAATATATTTAACTATACAAAATTGCTTATTGGCGTGATATAATAATTAATTATGTCGAAAAAACAAAAGTGAAAAATATACGGAAAAAAAAATAAAATAAAAGAACATGGATTTTTTCTTTGCTAATAATTTCAATATTTGAATCACGCTATACTTAAATCACTATCAATGTGATTATTCAACCCGGTAATAACACCGTAACATTCTCCAAAGTTCGAGCATGTGATTGATCTTGCAATTCATCTTGATGCATTTCACTGTGTTGCAATTCTTCAACGTGCAATGTTTCCTGAATTTCTATTTGTTCATGATTTAGATGTTCGGGATTTATTTCTTGCTGATAGTGTTGATCATGCTGCTGTTGCTGTTCTATTTGCGCTCTGGCATTCTGTTTCGCGTGTGTTTTCAAATGGCTATTGAGCATTGTCTTGGACGCAAATGATTTGTGACAAAATGTACATGGATATGGACGATCGCCCGTGTGACCACGTAGATGTACAACCAGAGTTGTTCTTTGTGTAAATCTTTTTTCACAATGAGTACACTTATGTGGCCGCTCACCAGTGTGCGTACGTCTATGTACACTCAAATAATTTTGTGAAATGAAACCTTTGCCACAAAGATCGCACACGTGAGGCTTCTCGCCGGTATGCTTGCGCACGTGCACTGTAAGATAAGTTTTGCTCGATACTGCTTTACCACATATATGACAAATATACTCATTTTGTGGACCGCCATTACCATGTGTTCGCATGTGCACGAGCAACACCTGTTTACGAGAGAATCGCTTATTGCACAGCTCGCAAAGATGCTTTTTCTGTGGTGGAACATAGTCAGGTTGATGTAGTTTGGCGTGTAACCTTAGACCTTGTCGATAGCGAAATGTTGCATTACAAATTTCACATTGGAATGGCTTCTCACGCGAATGAACAAGCTGATGCTCTTGATAAATATTTCGTGCATAAAATCCCGCGCCACAAACTTCACAGCGATACTTGTACTCGAGATTGTGACGTCGCTGATGATTAATGAGATTTTGTTTGTGTGGCGATGAGTAGCCGCACATTTCGCATACGTAAAATTTGTCGGGAATATTGTGCACCTGCTGCTGATGTTTCCTTAGCAATACTGTCGTATTAAAACTCCTACCACAATGTTCACACACATAAACGACTTTTTCGTCTTCTTCTTCCTCAAGTGTTTCTACCATGTCCTCCAACACTTCTTCGTCTTCCTCTTCCTCTTCTTCTTCTTCTTCTTCTTCTTCTTCCTCATCCTCTTCTTCCTCCTCTTCCTCATCATCTTGCTCTTCAATTACTTCTTCCACCATTTCTTGGTGATGTTGTTGCGGTTGAACGTGATCGTGTGTTTTTAAATGCATTGCCAAATCGTCTTCGCAGATGAAACCATCACCACAAAGTGCACACTGGACAAAACTGTCTGCCGGAACAATAAGCTCGTTGATGTTTTCCGTCTTTGGCACCTGAAGACGTTCAGCTAACACCAATTCCGTTGAACCATCGCACAATACCTTCATTTCACCGACGTTGCACTGCCCCTGCGACAGCATTGCGAGTTTTGAAACAAAATATCTGCAAATAAGAGACACAATGCAATCAATCAACAGTTCAAATTATTACGACGTAACATATCTGTATTTTCTTTTCTTTTTAATAATACTCCTATATTTTTATTTAGAATTAGAAGAATTTAAAAATAATGAATATCATGAGGCTTGAAAACCTATATTCATTGCGGCTGATTGGTTGTAGAATTTCAAAGGAAACGCCGCACGCTGAAATAAGAGACAGAAACGACTCTCACTCTGTCTAAAGCTACATGTATGTATGGAGATACATATACATATGTGTCAGAAAAAGAGTCATTGACCGTTTTCTGCATTGATGTTGGTCTGCCAACGTGGTTTATGTCCACGAGAAAGCGAATCGATTCTCAGGAACTTAGACGCAGGCGCGAGGATACACTTGTGAACGGGAACATCTGTCACTGACGCGAATTATAATCGATCAGGGTGATTTAACAATTACAGTATACCTGTGTGTCACTGCAATTTTTTTTCCCTTTCAAACGGCTTGATGTCTGAAAAGATGAAATGAAAAGTTGATTGGAGTTCAAGTCCAAACAGAAAAGCATTAAAATAAAAGAACAAAAATGAAAAGAAACGAAATGTATAATAAAAAATTTGTGATTGTAAAAAAATTTTTGAATAAAATTCTATCATTGCCCATTGATTTTATTATTTAAAAATGTCACAAATATTTTTGGGTGTTGCATTTCAAAATCGCACTTCTTACCTTCCATATTGATCCTGACTATATCATGACTGAAATTGAACAGAATTAAAAAAAAAAACGAAGCGAAAGAAGTCTATTAGAGTTCAACATTTCAGTGAAACATGGTTTAGTATATTTTTATTTAATATTATTTGGTAATAAACGCATAATCATAAATGTCTGAGAGCAGATAAGTTGATAGTGATGAATTGTTTGGTTGTATCATTTTGTTTACAATAATTGACATTAAATTATTAATGTTGAATATGAAATGATTATATAGATGATTGACAGAGTCAATAAAATATCACTGTATAGAGTTTACACGCCGATTTGGCAACTTTTTGATTTCACTATTTTCATCTCTTAATATAATACTTTAATTACTATACGTTCAAAAGTTTTTCATTTAAAAACTACGACGTAGTCGTAGACTAGAATCAACTTTAAAGTTTCTATAGGAGTATATTCCATTTATAGTTAAATTTGAGGCACTTATGAATTCTGTTTTGCAAAGTTTTCGCAATATTCGCGTTGTTCCAAGATTATACAACTCGAATAAAAGGCACATAATATAATTGGCCGGCTGTTATTATAAAATTAGCCATTTTTTTGGTAACTTCTATCCAATAATTATAATATTTAATTGCAGTTGTCACTACTGTCATCAAAAATTCATCGATTATTTATATATAACAATATTGACCAGTAAGAACAATAAAATTATCACAGCGTCAATATAACATTGACTGCATTATGAGATATGTATATTTAATTCCAAGCCCCTGAACGCTATATCTGCCTCCATCATCACGTTCTCCTCAATGTTTCTTCATGTGATTGAGCATTATGGTACGTGTGACAAAACCCTTACCACATAAAGTGCAAGTGTATGGACGTTCACCGGTATGATATCGCCGATGTACTGTCAATGTTGACGCTTGTGTGAACGACTTGCCACACATTGCACAAAGATACGGGCGTTCGCCAGTATGAATACGTTGATGAACAACGTAATATTTGCGATGTGTGAATCCCTTACCACATACATCGCAAACTAATGGACGGGATCTGTGAACTGCTTTGTGACTTGTCAACGATTCAATGGTGAGAAATTGTTTGGTGCAAGAGTCACAGGGATATGATACGGGTGACTCTAATGCTGATGGTTTCTCCATTGCCACATTTCCCACCATAGTAGAAATTGTTGAATTGTTTATATTACTTGTGACATTTGCAATTGCCGGCTGTTGCAATCCATGAATTGTAGTCTTGTGGGTTTTTGCATGATGATTGTAGAGTGTACGTGTTTCAAAGCGCATTGGACATCGAGAACAGCCATAGAGTTTGTCCTGGTCGGTCAGGTGCATCTTCTTGTGACGCTCGAGTAATGTACGATAGCGAAAACTTGCTTGACATCGATCACAGCTAAATGTCTGATCGGTATTTGACTGCTCGGATGGTGATATCATCGGTGCACTCGTTGTCATTACATTATTCTGCTGCATTTGATGATTGGATGTATTCACAACGTGTGTCACCTCGTGCATACGTAAATGACTCAAATTTCCAAATATTCTGCCACACATTGAGCATGTGTATTTCATTTGATTGTTGCCAATATTTTCATTGTCATTGCCGTCATGTCGTCGTCGCATATCGCTCATATTTATCGGATGATTGGTACGTATGTGATAATTGAGCTTGAGTGCGCTGCGAAATTCAAGGCCACAACTCAAACACGGATGAGATTCTAGATGAATCTCAAAATGATCCAACGCGGATGTTTGCTCAAGCGACATCAATGACGGTGACTGTGTTGTATGAATGTATGGTGATGACATGGGCGCAATGTGTTGGACACTCTGTGATAGCATGCTCGTATAGTTGGTAAAGACGCTTGGTTGGAGATTACAACAGCCAGGAAAGAGGCCATCCCCAGTCTCCGGTGAGGGAGACAGAATTTGACGTAGCATTCCCGACAATCCTCCAAAGGTCTCTGCCTCCCTGTAATCGACAGAAACATCCATGGACACACTATTCCTGAATGGAAGAACGGTGCCATAATTAAATAGTCATGGGATATTTTTGTGCGTCATTTTTGCGTTGCATCCAATTTATTTGACGTTCAACACGATTAGCAGGCGGTGACAAAAAATGTATTCATTGGTTCAGTTGAATATAATGCGTGTGATCTGCCAAGTGGCGGTGCAAAAAGTGCTGGGTATTGTTTAAAACTGCCGAAAATTTTCTACGCGTTTTTTTTTAACGTGTTTCCATTTATATATGTATACACAACTACTTGATATTACCTCTAATAATTACCAATGCGTTATTTTATATCCCTCAATGTTCATGTTTCTGTTGAACATGAACAACCGACAACTCGATGAAGTTTAAATAGCAAAATAAAATTATAAGTGTGCCTCACCTTTCATTAAAAAATTCCGGAATTCCGTGCAATCTCGTGACTGTTTTCTTCTGCTTTCCCATACAGTGGTCTTTGCTGTGCAATTGGTCATCCCTTCTTCTTAATCGTTAATTTTTCACTCACTCACACACACATATCTAATAGCTTTCATTGATTTATAGGCATTACGTATATAATTGTGAATGAATAGATTGCTTCATAGAATAAAAGATACATAAACTACGATTTGGAAAAGAGAGCGATAACGAAAACAATAAAATATATGCATTGCCATACATATATATAACAAGATAATGATGACACTGGCGCATTAAGAAAAATTGCAAGCCAAGTGATCAGCACATTGAATTAAAAAAATAAAAAGGTTTACAATCGCTGCGCTGAAACATTGTAAAGTTCAGCGTAAAAACGATGAAAAGAAAAACAACATGAAGAATAAAAAATAACCTCGAGGCAATTCGAGAGACGTTTATGCGAGAAGAAGGAAATATAATACTCAGTGAGAGGTGGTAAAACCGATGTGGCAGCAGCAACAAAACATGATCCGGAGACAAGCGCAAATGCTGGTGAGCGCGTCCGGACGATTCAGTCACGGCCAAAGGCCCTCTATTCGTCGTCGTCGCAATGCCAGCAAAAACCGGTTCGCACAAACGAAAATCCCAAGCACCCTCTCTATCCGAGTTTCTCTTCTATCACTTTCGTCCTCTCTTCCTCTCTTCCTTTCTCATTCGCGATCTTCGCGAAGGACGTAATTTTATACAGAGAATACACTCTATAAGCGCGCCCTTGTACACGCTTGCAGACGTTAAAAATATTCAAAATAAATAGTGTATTATAAATTAATAGATACACACTTATTTTGAAA
>CAJUYH010000410.1:122546-176900 GCA_910591685.1 Galerucella tenella | reverse complement strand
ACATGAAAATGATCAGTCAACTCAGTTATATTTGTGTAAGAACAAAAGTATAGGCTTAAAAATAAAAGTTAGAGACCTTGGTGTTTACTGGAAAAAAGAATACTCGCCTTTTTTTTCTCTCATCAGATCTACGAACGTGTTCCTCTTCTTCAAACCGTTGTAAATTGGAAGGGAAGTCTCTTCTTCGAAAATTCTTATCTTTCGCTCCACAAAGTTTGTCATCAATGCACTATTTTGTCATGTACAACGTATGGGTTCATTGATGAACTGGTTGAACAATGATAAAGTGCTGTTGCCATTTCATTTTTTATTATTCGTTATAGATTATTTTCATTTATTCGTTATATTGACACGATCGTGTGTCATATTTTTGCGGGTACTTAATTCTAATTGATGACTTGAGTAAGAAATACACATATCAGAGTGTCATAGTCGTTTGAAGCATTGGCAAATTGGTAAACTTATCGAGTATAGTCGCAAATACTTTTTAGGATTTAACGGTAGACAGATATATTTATATAAAAATTTTGCCTTTTTTTTTTTAATACCTAAAGTGGATGGAGGTCAGTGAATCATCGGCCAGTCAAACTTTTATAAAGACGGATATACGAAAATTCACGACCTAGCCGATTATCAGTGATTGGTTTTGACCAACAGTGGTCAAGTGCGGCATAAGTGCCTTCACGTAAGCGTGATAATATTCATATTGACACAAGTAACATTTCTTTTTTATTTCCAAGTGAACAGACAAATTTCCAAACAGCAGATCAACAATATTTTATTATTACTGTAACATTAATGCATAAGTAGCATCATTAACTGAAATATCATGTTAATTTAACAGTAAAATTCGGTTAATTAAACTTGTGTGTTCACTTTATGCACAAATATTATAGACGGGCGAACATTCAAATCAGATATGATAAATTGCATTATACACGTAAGAACGAAACGAATGAGAAAACAAAAATGATCAATCATCTGGCTGATTTCAATGTTGCCAGACACATGCCATTGTTTCAAATATACATAAATTAATCTAAAAGGTGTTTAGTAATTTGTATATATGTTTGTAAAAAATTATCATCATTGATTATATCAATATGGATTGTAATTAAATGCAATTGTCAGTTAAAAATATCAAATTGCTAAACACCAGATGGGCCAAAGATGGTTGTGGGGTGTGTATACACTTACCTCTATACAATTTTCATTCTCACTCTGTTCATCATTTATTTATTTTCTTTAATATGCACTAAAGCCTCAAACGTGCATTAAGATGTAGTTAGACAAAAGTTATCCTGATATTACAATTTTGCATTTTACTGTTAAGTAAATACAACATTTCAAATTGAAATTAAATAATGCATATGAAAGCCGAGATATAAATACATATACATACATATATGTATATATATATATTTTGTGATTGTGTTTGTGAAGCACCACAACAAAATAAATAAACATCTTTGGCCCTTACAATAACTTTATTATGGATAATATGAAACTTACCCAGACTTGGGATCGCCCTCAGATGATTGTGGTATTCCCATATCAGACATCTCCGCAAGTTTTTGCTGTTGCAAACCGGAAGGACCTGCTTCATCACACGCCAACGCAACATTGACAAATGTTGTCGGTTCAATAGCACGATTGCCACTCACAGCATCTTCATTTTCTTCCTTAACCGGAAGCCCTGAAAAATTGTAACAAAATATATTGCACAAACAGCTCATAAATGAAAAAAAAAAAAAATAGCAGAAAAAATATAATCATTGAATAATCTGAAAGACATTGGGTACACACCCTCATCTGCATCACAGTCGTCGTCAGTATTATCATCCTCACTTGAATCCTCTTCTGCCTCATGAGTGCCGTCTTTTCTTGTCATTTGATTGTGTGCAGAGCGTGTACTGGGACCCGCCACTGATTGCACGGTTTGAACAACATTATTGCTTGAATCTATAGGAACTGAAAGTTGCTGATCGTTGGACATTATTATTGGTATACCCAGGTTCATACTGTCCATCATATTCATCGTCATATTATTAGAGTGTTCACCCGTAGTTTGCATTACTGATACATCCAGCCTATTTTCAGATTGCTCCTGCTTCATTATATCCTACAATTTATCATCAATTTAATAAATAGATAATTGGAATATAAATTCAACTACTTTGTAGTATTAATAATAAACGAATAGGTGAAAAGGAATTTTTCTTACCGCATTCAAAACTCCTGAAACATAACCCTGCTTTTCTTCTAGACCTACATCACCGAGCCATTGCAACAATTGCTTCTCGGCATTGGCCGTTGTATTCCAAAACTGATAAAACAATTCTACTTTGTACACACAATCGTCGCATATTTTTTTTGGCAATTTGTCCTCTCTGGCCACCTGCAATCACAATTGAATCATTGATAATTAATTATTCTTGTATTTGTTTTACACACAGGTCATTTGTTTAAAAATAAATGAATATACAAGAGTGGTTTGGACAATGAATTGCAGTGAAAAAATGTACAAGTGCCATTGGGATTCGAGCAATGTTTAAAATAGCAGGGCAAACAGCAAAATGTGCAATTGCGACTTCGAATTATTAATTCTGAGAAAGAAGTGAAGCGAGCAATGGATCGATCTCAGCACAAAGCCTGTCATTAATCGAAATATATATATATACACAAAGCCATTTATGCAGCGACATACATTTTTTTCTCCTTTCTCTTAATTTTATCTTTCCGTTATTTGTTGTTAGCAATACAATTTATTTATGTGAACAATATGACAGAGACCGGTAATTTTATATGCAATCACAAATACTAGTTCATCCACCTGCTACAACAGCTCAACAACATCAATGTTCTATACTAGATGAGAAAATGCGGAAAAAAAAAACGAAAAAAGATGAAAAAGAAAGGTTAAATACGGTCTTTAAGTATTTATATAAAAATAAAAAAATACCAGAAATTAAAAAATACATTATTCTGTAAATGGAAAAGAGTAATTAGAAGAAAAAAGCGCGGCAAATGAGTTGGACGTGCACTCTGTAAGTAGCGTCCCATTGGAAAATGGAAAGATAAAAGCGCGATACAAATTCAACCACAATCGACATAAATTGATAATTAATTCTTTATGAAAATACACCAGGCATTATTTAAATATGAAAAATGATATAGTGTGATACAGTATTTTGATTAAAGTGATGTATAATGAAGAGAAATATTATACATGGACACATATTATAGATATATGTATATATACGTATATATATTGTTCACAGTAAAGTATTTATGGCAAAAACATGAAGACTCGTCAAGATGGCGATCGAGTTATCCATGTCGCTGTTGGCTTACCTTGACCGGCAGGCAGGCAGCTATCTTGAGAAATATTTGTCGAACATCACCTTCCCCATCGAATATGGGCACAGATACTCGATCCTTAACAAGACACAATCGGCACAAATCCAAATAATCAAGGGAGGACATGATTTACTTGTGATAAACGCCAGTTCGAGACGCCAAGCCGCGCCCGTTGGACGCGTAGTTTGCCGTTTATAAGCGGTACAAGAACACGAGTATATACCAAATCGTAGTCCGCCAGTCGTCTGTTTCTTCGGTCAACTGCCCTAGCATCGGCTCACTCCGCCAGCAATCGGATTTTTACGACTGCGCGTTTATCGATCGGGACATTCAACGCTCGTAACCTCGCCACTGCTGCTCATCATTGCACGAACAACTCGCGCGTTCCTTCCTCCCCCCACTCAACACTATATTTCATGTCTATTGCTCTCTCTTTGTTGCACTCATTCACTGCTATTGTTATAGAGCACTACACAACAGGCGTTTTATTCAACGGTTCTACCAACAACGAAGAAGGGGAGCAATGTGCTCGACGAATGGCTCACCACCATTGGTTCACCCACCGGCCTCTTTTCCTCATCAATAATTGATTTGGATCGCTATAGGTGACGCCAGGAGAATTTTCGATCGTGAAATGTATGTATGTAATTTTATATGTTGAAGATTTCCCTACTATTCCGCGCGTCTTATTCTCCTACGACAATTATTTATTTATAAACACACCAGTATAGAGTATAGTTGGAAACTTGGTATTTCTTCAATTGAAATTTCCAGATGTTATTCATAGACGCCAATATTACTCCATTTTATTTATTTTTTTTCAAATTCATATTGACATTTATGAATATTATAAATATATATATATATATATATATATATAATTGATTTATATAAATAATTATGACAAAAGTGATAATTATCGTGTGCATGTGTCAAAGTGGATAATTCTACTTTATCAACTGATCAATATGATTTGTTTCTTTATGTGTGATTGGTAGGTGGCGCACGATAATAATTTCGTGAACGCGCGAAATATTTGAAATACGTTGGAGAATGGTGTCAATGTACGTGAGCACATTTATTTGAATGAGGAACGAATGATTATTAAATATAGATGGTGTTTAATTTACAAAACTGCTTTATTGTGGCAGAACACATGTATTATCATATACCAGCATATAATCAGGAAGTTCACAGTAATATACAAATTACGATGAGATTGGAAATTGGCAGATAATGACGATTTTTTTGTCTTTTTTTTTTTTTTCTTTTCTGTTTGTTTACATGTGTCGATTGTGAATTCTGTGTTTCATGTAATATCAGTATGAGCACAGAGAAATATATGAATCCGCTATTGGAAGGAAAAAGTAATTTTTTTTCATTTTGACGAAAACACACATGACTTTTGAATTGTTCTAGACTTGCGTGTGAATCAATATTTTTTTGGTTTATTTGGAAAAAAGATATGTGGAACATCATTTTATTGTTAGCTCTTTCGTTTGAACCGTTCCGCAATTTACAATTCTGTTTCTTTTTTTATTATTTTTTTTTTTTTTAATCTCAATAGGCACTCTCTTCTGAATACGTTGGAAGATGTTACATTTTATTCTGTTTCTCATCACTAATCATTTATTCATCGAATTAAATCGACAATTAAATTTTTTTTATATTAGAGGAATTGAAACAATTTTTTTTTTCTCTTTTTTCTTTTTTTTTTCATAGAATCACGATACATATACGTTTATATATATATATAACACAAGAAAAAAAAAAAGAAAATCATTTAATTCGTAATAGTTTTACGGTCCTGATTTTGGCCACGACGAAATTCGAGATTAATGCAATGTTATGTTCATGAAAATTGTCTAAAGATTATAATGAAACTTTTGTCCCAATATGCCAATTATTTGTCACTTCTATTTATTTTAATTCACATGCCATATGTCCGTTTTGTTCCATTTATACAACGTGTTAAAATGATTTTTCAATTATTATAATTATCGCGAGATGAGTTAACAAACTGACGTGTTACTTCGATGCACAAATTTTAATTGATAAATCGATCAAATTATTGAATTCGCTCAATACGTAACTATACAATCTTACTGCTATAACAATAATAGCAAAATTTTATTTATTTAATTTTTTTTTATCATTCTCATCGGTGCGTCATGTACCATTTTTACTTTATGACGCATCATATTATAACTATCATAAATATAATCCTTACAATATATCCTCTCTATTACAGTATTACCGTGTTTTTTAATTATTCATTATAAAGTTAAAAATCCGGGAAGTTTAAATGATTCAATTGATACACACGTGCATTAAGTTTATGTCGATTTGTCGCACAATTTTATTTCTTTTACCTCGACATAAGTGAAAACTGTCACGGCAGAGAATATTCCCAATGATTGACAGACATCAAAGAAATTCGCGGTAAACCAAATAGTACTAGCAAATGAAAATCACTTTATGTATATGTGTACAGATATCTGCGGTGAAATATTCCCTGCGTGTCAGTTTCCTACTGCGTTGTCTCATGATGAGATTGTGTTTGATTGACCGCACACAGTTGGATGTATACATGTAAATATGTGCAGTATTTAATGTGACATTCAGTCAATCAAATGAAGAAACATCAAAATACAAATTAAAAGTGAATTCAAATAGAATAAATGACTTGGATTGAATTTAAAAGATCCACCCAACTCTGTGCAATCATTTGCAATTTACATTACCAATTATGCATTTGAATAAATTTTGTTTAGCCAATTCAATTTTTCTCTGTATTTTTTTTTTCTTTTTTCTTGCTTCATTTTTTTTTTCGTTTTCCAGGTTTATCAACCAACATTTCGCATTATCGCACTATAAATATTGTATTCGACGCTAGGAAGTTCACACTGGTCTAATATTCGTTGGCACCTCATACGCATTTATTATGAATTAATTATATTTTACTCCTCTTCGATACGTGAAATAGATAATTACGTTAGTTTTTTATTTAATTATTATTTTTTTTGTTAATCAATTTTATTTAGCCAGCTAAAATCATAAAACATCAATCAATAATTTGGGAATAAAATGTACAATGTGGGAAAACTATCGCATATGTAACGACTTTAACGAAGCGTAATGTACTTTTTAAATTATTATTATTTTTTTTTTGTTTTTTCATCTTTCAGACTCATATCATATTGTTCCTTCTATACAGAGAATGAAATATCACGAGTCGGCAATAAGTATATC
Organism: Galerucella tenella; assembly: GCA_910591685.1. NCBI lineage: Eukaryota > Metazoa > Arthropoda > Insecta > Coleoptera > Chrysomelidae > Galerucella > Galerucella tenella. The sequence goes on along the minus strand of CAJUYH010000410.1, from coordinate 170,288 downwards.
AGTGTGAATAAAGAAGAATACGAAGACGAAGAAGACAAAGAGGTGGAAGAAGTGAGGAATTATGTGTGTATACATCGTGCACAGTTATATATTATAATTTCAAGCTAATCCTCAGCGACATGACAATTACTAAGGCCAAATCCTTAATTTGTAAAGTCGCAAAGGAGTTGCTTATTATGACCCGTCATATGCTTCCATACTCATCTCTCATATATTACAATTTTAATTTACAGTTTAATAACAAAAATTGCTCGACGATAATACGCGAATGGTATATTTTTGATCGCGCATCCACTCATGTAACATCTCTTTATTTGCGCTGTCTGTGATTAATCCGCGTGTGCATATTTGTTTATATTTTCTTATACTGTTACATCCTTCATAATTATAGCCATTTGTACTCGTGAAACCGGCAAAGCACATTGTATTCTCATATCACTAATTGTGTCCCGTTTCTAACTAAGCCCCGTCATTGTTGTTGACGGTTATTAATCACAATATTAAGTTAAATGGTTTTTTTCTCTTTTTTAAATTTACGAAAATTGTGAATTTTTATATTTCTCTTTGGGCAATTCGAAGACTTTGTTGAGAATCGACATTAGAATAATCATCTTCATAATTGTTCTTATTCCATTGCTAGCTCGACGTAACGCTAAAAATTTCTGTCCTACAAATGTTTTTGAGACCCTAAATGTATCTCCTGACTCAGATAATTACTTTTTTATTCCTTTTATTTTTTTTTCTTTTTTCCTCCCTCAATAGATAAAGAGAGTGAACGGTTTGTCGATATACTATGTATTTCCATTTTTGCTTCTGTCACTTGAGATAGTACAGTAGCGAAAGATGGTATTGATAAATTGAAATGAGCATAAATAAAATATTGAATGAATCAAGATTGTGAAATAAATGATAATAATAAGTACAAATTGTTAGTCATTTTCGATAAATGAACTTGTGATAATCTATAATTATTTTAGGGAGTTGGTATTATCTAAAACGCATCCCAAACCAATAAATCATGTCAATAAGATGAAGTGAAATCCGATCGAAAATTTATATGGTATATGCGTCATCGCATTAGCGTTATACATGTTGATTATTATTTTGTTCCTGTCTTATTATTTCTTTTTTTTTTGTTTTTATTATATACATGGAGGCACAAAGTCACCTCAACTCGTAGCACCTAAAAACTGTTTTGTATTTATAATTCAATATATACATATAAATTGCAAAATTTGTTAATGAAAAATTGTCATCATTTTTCTTCACCCGCCAAAGTTCGAACGTAGATATATTTTTCTTTTAATATATTATTTTCATATACTTATAATCTGTATTCTTCTTTGGTGTATCCGCTTATATATTTTCTTTTCTTTTGTAAACGATTCTTGCACTACGGAACACATGATCACTTGTCCGCCGTCATTTCATTATTATTATTTTTGTTTATCATTACTCTGTACAGGATTATCAATATCGCCTTGGTGACGTATATGATGAAAATGAAATTTCGGAAATATTTACGTGAAATTGTGAATACACGAAATTCCATCAATCTCACGTGTGTTGTGTGAAAATGGGGAAATATATATATGGTCCGAGTTAACGCGTTTTCGCTCAGCTGTTTGAGCGTGCAAAGATATTATGTTGGTAATGCATCTCACGAGATTCATTCACGCGCTATGAAGACCATATGAAAATGTCAATTGTCTCGTACATTCATAATTATTCAAAGATGTTAATTCCAATCGACTGTATACACCATCGTATCGATTAAAAAATTCGCAGCAATTATTAATATGAATATTTCACGGCCAATTAATATGAACGTGAATTTCCTATCGATTTTGTGTATGACTTCCCCCAAATAGTTTGGCATTATTAATATTATTTTTTTTTCGTATCACAATTGAATTATATAATATTTGTTTGTTTAATTATTTGTGTTATTTTCATATGACCGCATTAAAATGTGGCCAAGATGAAAGTGAGTAATGTCACTTTTTTAAACCGATCCACGTCGAATTATTGCGTACTGCAGTATTACGTGAGCAGGCGGGGGCAGAATTTTAACCAATGGGGGTCGTCAGATGCTGGCTCTATGCTGGTATATTGGCGGCAGTTGTAGTAATGGCGTAAGGGGTGGTGGACGAATATCATCCCTAAAACTCGAGGCCGGAAACTGCTGCATAGGCAACAGATGTGATATCTCGCCAGGCGAGCGACGAACGGTAAAACGCTGTCGTCCAGTAACATTACGCCGTTTCCAACAAAATTTATTGCAACTACAACTGCAGACAGACGCGTAATCGTCTAACGATGTTGTTTCATCATGATTGCCTATTACACCAGAAATTATCGAGCCATTTGCAGTTATTACGTCGCCTTCCAAACGTACCGCACCTTGTGCAGCCTAAAATTAAAATAATCCATCATAAAATTTAAGTTAAATATTTAATTATGAAGTAATGTCATGTATGTTTAGATGAATTTGATGGTACCTGAAGTGCTTCGGCCTCGTCTCGTCGCTCGTCCTCAGTGTTCATTGTCACGAATCGTAACACAAGAAGATTGAGTGAGGCAGCAACAATTGCCAGGCCAAATAGAATGAATATCAGCGCAAATATCACGTACTCAGGTTTGTTATCGAGCGCGTTATCTTTTTGTAGTGCAACCATGTCACCGAAGCCAATTGTTGTTAATGTTATGAAGCAATAATAAACGGAGTCAAAATATGACCAGCCTTCGTATCGAGAAAATGCTGCTGCTCCACCAGTTATCGTCAGACTTGAGAGAAATGTCACGACAAAAATGAGATTAATTTCCGATGCCTAGAAGAAGAAAAACAGGAGAAAACCCGTAAATACTTTTTCATATTTTGAATATGCTGCAGTTTACTTTGACGTATATATATTTCTTTGAATTATATACCTGAACGTCTTGACAGTTGAGTAGTTGCTTTACTTTGCGTATTACGACGGACGAAAATTTATTTAAGCGCTCTCCTATGCTTTGAAACATAACGAGGCCCAGGGGGATGCCAACTATCGCATAAAACATTGTGAACAGCTTGCCGCTTATCGTATTCGGCGTCGAGTGCCCGTAACCTGATAATGAAAGTTAAGCTCTATGAAAAATATGGATGGAAAAAAATAAATAAATAAAAAAATTGCACAACCTCATAGCGAGCAAGAATGAAAAATCGCGTTGAAGCATCGCGCGAAGTAAAATGAATATGACGAGGCAAACGAGGCACATATATATATAATATATATATATATACCGACCGATAGTGGTGAGGACCGTGGTGGCATAATAGAAAGCGCCGGCGAATTTCCACTGCTGTCCAGCCTTATGCGGCTCCGTCTTCAGCACGACAGTTTCCATGATCTTAAAGTCGTCCTCGCTTATGTTGTATTTGCGTATGACCATTCTCTCAATGGCTATAAAGTACAATTAAATTTATTTGTATCATTCCAATCGAATAATCATTCAATTTTAGTAAAAATAATATATACTGATGATTTGAAAATATTTTTACCGTCCAACGCTTCTTTGCGCCGCTTCTCAGTCTCGGACTCGAGGACATCAAATATTGCAGCGCCAACGAGGAGGTAGGTGAACGTGCAGACGATCAACGATAAGGTCCGGACGTTTTGCTTCTTCATTCTCTAGTGAGCCACATGCTCACTAGCAGGGCCTCGGCCCTAACTACTTGCATCGCTCAGTGGGGTACGGGTTAAGATATTGGGCCCATTATGCCCCCTTTTTTCATTCGTCAGATCTTTTTATTTCACCGCAACGCACTTCAACTGAAATTCCAATTTATTTTGTATATTTCATTAAATTAATTTATTATTATTACCTTTTTATGCTCTCCACACCTCAATAATTTTGTTTTTCTTCTATTTTCTATCTGGTTCTTCTGTTCACGTCGACTATGAGAACCCTTGTTTTTGAATTGGCAGTCGCTACAGTGCCACTTGACTACGCCACATCCTCTGATGACTCACTTCGTCCCATGCACCTCCGACAATTCGTTTTCGCTTTTCTGAAAATCAAAATCTATTGTAGGGTACATTGACGATAGATGAATATACGTATTCAACATGTGCACATGTATGGAGTAAAAGAAGATGATTCTCAAGTGACTTTTCTTTTATACAATCGTTCGAAAAGTCAGAGGAAGGGAGTAAAAAGTGTAGGGGAAATTGGTAGGCGGGATATGTACATATATATATTTATAAATGACAAGAATGAGGGTCGAGCCAGAAATAAACGGATCTGCGCCACTTCCGTGTTCACCTTTAGCCTTACTATATATATATATATATATATGCAACATATACATATATGTCCACTCCATAAAGAAGGGTGAAAAAGGGATTATGGAAGAACGCTGAGCCAATTTGGTATTATCCAGCACTTCTCATATCCGAAAGAAGATATTACATTTTGAATCACACAAAATATATGATGATATGAAAATTGGCAGCGTCGATAATTATATATACATTTGTTTGTCAACATAATTGTTATAAACAATTTATTATTATTTTAAATTAGAAAAATGAAAAATAATGCAATTGTAATACATCATACCTGCAGCCTTTTTCGTGTTTTCCTTTATGTTGGACAAAGGCTCCAGCGAAATAATATGGCAGTGCTTTCGCTCCTCCCAACTCCGCATCGACGCCATTCTTCGGACTAGCGCACCGCGCTTTTATTCCGGAAGCTGTGTAAAAAAAAAAAATTAAATAAATATTATAACATTGCAGATGATAATGATAATCAATTTTGCTTCATTCAATAAAAATATATCGAGGTTTATATATATATATATATTTTTTTTTAATATAGAGACAATTGAAGTATAGTGGTGAATTGATAAATTGATTTATTGTTTTTGTCTGGCTCAGCTCATATATATATATACATTGTTGCGGAGAGTGTTGTTTTCTTTTGGGTCATATGATGTATGTTCCGCGATCATGAATATTGAGGACGAGGGGATTTGCTCTTGGGCGTCTGACTACAATGCAATTTATTCGCCACCAGACAAATTGCACAAAAAGTATATCCTCTAACTTTATTGCTTTCCTTTTTTGTTTTTCTTCTTTCCTATTTCGTCGAATAAAATATATGGTAACAAATGACAAATAGAGAGAAATAAATATGGGGGCAAAAAAATTGTTTCCTTGCATGAATAATTCGTAAGTAAATATGCCAAAAATTGTTTTTTAAAGTGTAGCAATATATGACGATAGCAATATGTGAATTTGTGAGCTTGGGTCCATTTGAAAATTCCACAGGTTTCGAAATATCAATGTGGATATTGTTGAGCCTTGGATACACATTTTTCTTTTATACACAGCATTAACAGAAAAGCAAGCGTGTATATCGAAAATGTTTCCACGCTTTTACTTATCATTCTGTATATATACAGCGTTTTATTTTTCTCTTACTTTCTTATTCTATCTATTTCACTCAGTTACCTTTTATACTGTATATTATTGAGAGAAAAAGTGAGAGAGGCAAATCGTGCATGACCGACAAGGCTTCACGATTATCCACGACGAAACAAGGGTGAAAGAGTAAATGGAAAAAGAAAAAAAAAAACGAAGAAATAATATTAAAGTAAAATGATAAAAATAGAAGAGAAAGTGGTGTATATGGTGCGGTGCTCACCAGGCTAGAAATTCTTTTCATAAAATTTTTTTTTTCTCCTTCATTTATTTATCTTTTTACTCTTGTCACTTTTCTTTTTTTCCTTCTCTCGGACTTTGGCGTATGATCATCGTCTGTCCAACAATTATTATTCCATTCGAATAGAAACATGTATTCAATTGATTCTCACAGTCGACCATAAGATGATGATATAAGAATTATATATCATGTAAACATTACGATTGAATTTTCACACAGAACACTGTGTATTGGAATTTACGAATAAAAAAAAAACAACGTTTCGACTAAAAAAAAAAAGCGCGCGGAAAATTGCGACTGCGTTAGAAAAGTTGGAAAAAAAAAAACTAAAACCAGAATGGATCGAATGGTATTTACTCTGATGCCATTGCAAAAAGGATTTGAAAAATATGTAAGCCCAACTGATCCTCCACTGTATTTTGCGGACAGAAATAAAAAGATACAAAGCGAGTTGATACTTTGTTCAAAAGTGAAATGCATATATATATATATATATATATATATGGACATGAATTGATATTCATGGTTTTTTATTTTTTCATTTGAAAGCAAATATCACGGGCGAATGAATTTTAAGAGCCGAGAAAGATTTGATTTAATCCAAAATAGTAGAATAAAATGACGAATATTGAAATGTATAGAAAGCAGCAGAGTTGTCATCAGAGATTTCCGCATGTAATTGAAGTTATCTATTGAAAACTATTAAAAGTGCACATTGAAGAGGAAGATATTAATAAATACGGAGGGCAAACATAGCACTCAATTGCTTGCAAATGAAATATACATACACACACATATATATATATATATATATATATACGTTTAATTCCTTTCACTTGTCTCTTTCGCTGTTTCACGACCTACTCTGTATCTATTTATTTCTTTTGTCTCATATATGATGTAAGGGGGTAGAGCGCCTCGTGCATCAATTGTTGCGTACACCCCGGTGCCACATTCACACACACACACGACAACTACTATAGCACCAACAATGACGACCAGAGTAGAAGTTATAAGTTCAATAATACTCAGGTATTGCCTCTTGACTTTATGTCAACTCTATTCAATAATAACAAACGCAATCTATACACCAAAGCGTCTCATATCCGCGTGCCATATCCTCCCTTCCTATATTTATATTGTGTACTCGTGAACGTTTAATCGATTTAATTCCTCGAGATGATTGCCTTATTACTTCGTCTTATTTATATAACAAAAAAACAAGTCGTGAATAACAAATTGGATTGCATTTCGTCCGATCATTTATCTCATTTTTATTTCACAAGAGGAATAGTGAAAAAAATCGTGTGAACACGAGAGAAAGACAAGGACAGGTCCTATATCTCCCCCTTTTTCATTCCTTTTTTTTTTTTTTTCCCCCCTTCTTTTCTATTCTTCGGCCCGTGTTCATATACACAATAGTTCGGAGACTTCCGGGTAGGGATCGTCAACGGAATGGATTTGGGACATCAGCCGCCGGATATTTCGTGGCGTCTAAACGTGACCTCTAACGCAAGAGAATGTGCGACAACTGGAGACGGATGAAGGTCGAAAAGAAAGTGCCTGAACTCGATCCTATAATTCGAAAAATATATAGCGGGGCTGGGTGTCGAGATAAAAATAAAACCGGGGATTGCGCCGGATGGTTGGCGGGACAATGATCTCCAGAACGTTTGATAAACCAGGAAAACATTTTCCCCAATAACCTCGCAGACAGAGGGAGAAGAGAATAAGGTTATTGTGAAAGGTTTTAGAGAGTTATTGTGTATGTGTGTACGTGTGCATTGTGTATAGTGGACAAATTTATCAACAGCCTCCACCATTCACATTCGTACATATCTATAATACTAAATACATATACATAAAAATGTCTGGGTACATTTTTTCTTTAAGAAAGAGAGAAAAAAACACGAAAAGAAAAGAAATAAATAATAATGAAAGGAAAATGAAATAATATTAAATGATAAATCTGTAGCGAACGGATAGTAAATGATTTTGAAATCATAAAGTACGATAAAGTCCAGTATTGTCGTACCCATATTATATATACATTGTGTGGAAGTGAACGACTATTATTAGCGAAATTTTTCTTATTCGCTTGGCATTGAGTGTGACTAATGATGCTGTATATATGTACATCATTTATAAATATATATATGTTATATTCACCTGTATAGAGGAAAAAAAAAGGCAGAAAAAATATACAATATATAAACGTATATTATATAACAACTCATCTCATGATGCTCTCAAGCTCGAGAATTCATAATAATGCCTGATGGGCTTTCATTTTTTTTTTAGTTCTTCCGAAAAAAAAAGAATAGGAGGAAAAAAAAAAGAAAACATGGGACTATAAGGGGAAAAAAGCAGATGGTGTCGCGTCTCGGAGATGAATGAATCGGCGAATTGAGAGAGTGGGTTGAGAGACAGAAAAAAAAAATGAATGAGAAATAGATAGAGATATGTATATAATATACATATATAGGTATATCGATTTGGGTGGCGAAACAACGGCGAAATTGAGGCATGATCCGTGCGAGAGAACGTGATAGATTGTCCGGGTATTGAGGAATAGAAATGAAAATTTTTCAGCTACGATTCATACTGTATATAGCTTCTCCATTTCATCCATCCATTGGTTGAACGCCATCATATATACATATGTAAATGCAGAATAGATATCGAGAAAACGTCATGCTAAAGACATATGCGCCTATACATTTGTTCATTTAAACAAGCCCATCAATTTTAATGCATATCAAAAATTATTATACAAAATGAAAATGAGAACTGATGAATAGTGCTTGAAGTGCAATCCACGTGGAATGTTCAATATTCAGTGCCGATATTTCTATTGAATATGCAACTTTATATATTACCTCTATATAAACAAAGTAATCAGCTTTTACCGATGAATGAACTGGCGTTAATTTTAGATAGCAAACTTTGTTCAATGTAATCAACACTACAAGCTATAAAATGTTGACGGCGTCCAGTTTAATTTTGCGAATGAACAAACAGAGCAATATTAAAAAAAGTGCATTACCAGTAGTTAGACTACACGTACACGTCAGCCACTATGCAATTATGCCTCTTGGATATTGAGGGTGTATCGCTACTATTAATTCGGCTCATTTAAATGTTATTATACGGTCTACTGAATATTCTCCAATGCTTTCCAATAAATATCCATCAATTGATGTTTAAAAAAAATGATAATATTGTCTGTAATGTATCAATCAACAATCGTAAATGCTGTAGAATACGGTAAACAAATATATAATTGGAGAAAGCTTCTAAACACTATAATCTAATATATAATACTATTTTTACTGTGAAAATAAAATTTTTTATTTATATAAAAGCACAAAATAGACGAATTAAAGACGCAATTTTACTGCCGGTATCGTAAATCCTCCATTTAATTAAGGTAATATATATACGGGTGTAGTCGGAGACTCCGTGAAAAAGACAGTGACGGTGAGTAGAAAATAAATGAAAAAAAAAAGAAAAAGAACAGAGTGAACAGAAGGGGGGAGGAAAAAAAAACAAAGGTAAATGAGACAAAACAAAACGAAATGAACGGGTGACCTCGAAGAAGTAGTGCGATGCAAGTTCGCCAGCTGTGCTTGTATCGTTAGTTGCACTGAGGAAGCCTTATTTTTCACTGCAAACAATTCTTTGTCGAAATAAAAATAGAGAGGATGCAAAAAATGTATATTATGGGGAAAAAGTAGTCGGGACTTGACGTCGCCGAAGGCATCCCAGTTGTTGTATGCCATTCGTTGTCGTTTGGCGACGATGTCTTTTTCGTTATATACATAATATATACATATATACACACATATATATATATATATATATAAACAATAGTAAAAAATAGATGTATTTGGTGTCTATTCCCTTCAAGCTTCCATTGCGTCATTCTTGCTCTTCACCAGTTGACTTTTTCATCCCTTGCCCACATAACCAACATATGTGCACTATGTGTACATGTGTGATTGGGTATGTATAAAAAAAAAACTTATTGGAGATCCCCTGACCGCCATTGACAGTGCAGTGGACCCCCAGTACATATGATGCATACATGAATTTCAAATATACATATAATATGAACGTGCACATATGTGGTTATGCACACTCTTGTTCTCATGTACAGCTTGGAAGAAGCACACGCTACGATTCATGCATGTATTCATGATGTATACCGCGCACTGTATAGCCAGACATATACTTTATACCTATATGTATATATGTATAATATGTATATTTGGCGGTTTTCTAGTAAAATGCTTTAAGTACCAATGAACACTATTCATCATTCACCATATGTATACATTGTATATATTATCGATTTATATATTTTGTAGAATATTATCATAACACGGTTTTATTGTTTAAAATATAAAATATCAATTAGAATAATAGTAAATGTATATTATTTTTATTTATATTTTTACGAGTGGAAAAGTAAAAAAAAATTCGTTTTATCTTTTCTCACCCATGCTGGATAAATCGCATTTGTATATATATATATACGATGCAATCATGTTATGGAAATGAAACCCGGCTGTAATACGAAGAGTTTACGACTTTGGATATATGAAGCTGATGTACAATAACGCAAATATAAAACGATATAGAATACAACTGAGTTGCTGTGATAGTTGATATAGATGCATGATGCCAAAATGTGTCTATATATGTTGAGTGTATGGGGGTTGTACGCAGGTGTGTGTATGTTTGCATGTGTCTGGTGGAAAGTGATCCAATCTATCTGACGCGATTTTATACGAGGGATTCTCAAACCAAGCAGATCGTCTAGTGAGATTGAAGTTTCCCTGAGGGCTGTCCTCCAGGTATATCATTTGCTCTTCACCGCTAAACAGATTTCAAAACTTGTTCAGTGTATGTGTATATATACGAAAATTAACAGTCCACTAAATTTGTACATTATACGCTCACAGCCAACCTCTCACTATACCCACTATTAATATATATGTATAAGTATATTTGTACATATTAAAAGTTGGTGGTTTTGTGGGTGGCATAATAATTTGTGCACACCATAAATGCTATATATTTTTGAAACTTTGTACAAACTCTTTGTGAAGTTGGAACCTTACGCTTCGTTACTTTTTTCTGCACATTTTACAACAGTCTTTAAAATAGTTCAGACAATTTTTTTTGTTATTTTCTCTTTCTTTTTTCATCAACATTATTATTACTTGCGTCTATCGAAATCACTCTTGGTCTGCACGATAAATGTCTGCTCAATATTATCACTGAAATGAAGTATATTATTCCAGGCTGGAATTATCCTCGGTGCAAAATCATATCGGAAATTCGAGCGAGCGATCCTGCAATGCAGTTACTATTCACACTCGCATCTCCATTTATTTTTTTCTTCATTCATATTCGCTGAGTGTATTAGTCACTTTATTATCTCTATATGTTCTCTATATATTTTTTTTCATTATATTATTATAATTAATAATGTCCGGGATCCAACTGTGAGCTACCATTTTTCTACTTTTTCTCTTTGTAATTTAATTCACTTATTAATATATTATTGTTGTTGCAGTGATTCAATTTGTTCTCGTATAATAATCATGTAATCGAGGTATTTTAATTAGTATTGCGAGAAGCAGGAGAGATCATATGAACGATGTACCCTGGACCAACATGAAACACCTCACACAAAACCAAACTCTATATATTGCCTCTGTTGCAACAGTGGATTCAAAGTGAAAACGTCAGACAGATTGCACTTACATAGCAATACAACTATATCCAATTGGCTTCTCTATTTCTTTGTCTGCTTATAGTTTCTACAGGTTCACTTCTCATTGCCTGGAACCATTCCAAAACTCATCGTGAAAACCAGCAGGGCGCTACACACACGTATGATGGCAGCAACCGATGGTAACAATGCCCGATTAATTACTTTGCACGAGTCAACGTTGCTATACCAAATGAATTCAACATTCACTCTGCATACTCATAGTATTTAAATTTGTATATATATATATATAGAATATACGATAGTGAATGTTATTATCAAGTGGTATTAAGCTATTGGATTAAATGACAAAATTGTTTTAAATAAAAATTCACCCATCAAGATGGAAATGTGAGGAAAATTTTTTTTTTTTTATTCTGGTTAATACACAAACGAATTCACGAACTCAAAACGTATATTCCATCAGTTAATTGGGATTACTCTCATAAAGGAATTAGGTGAAACCGCCTTAACTTTATTTTGGCGGTATACGGTTATATACTTGGAAAGATTTAATGCGTTTCACCATTAATTCTTGTGCGATTCTCATGGGTCCTTTCTCCTTGATTGCTCTCTCCATTCATTCTCTCTTTCTTTTCAACTATTGCACTCTCTGACTGCACTTGATATTACCATACGTCCGGCTGTAATTTTGCTTCTCTCAACTCCCATTGCGACCAAATGACTTTTCACCTTCCTCTTGTTCATTCTCCTCATCTTTATATATATAAATATTTATAGAATTTATTCTGTGTTACAATAAAATTTACCACTGCATTCAATATCATTTATATATTATTAAGTTCATTTTGATTATAAAATCTCTTTTTTTTTTTTTATAAACCCAGACTTTTTCTTTATATTCAACTTTCTTTTTATTTGCTCATTAACTTATTTGTCATTTGACATCATTTCTATAGAATATTCATAGTTATTAACCGGATATTTAATATCTTAAAACTGAATTACGCCGTCAATCCTATCAAGCAAGTCACGCACAAAATTATATTTTTTTTTTCTTTTCAATTCTTTCCGCGGGTACATTAAAACTTCCTTTCAACCATCTAATGAGTTTAAGTTTTTTGTACCTCTCAGTTTTTTTCCTATATTCTCATTTTCACGCGCCACCTATTTTCTTTTTCCTTTTATATTCTTCCAATGGAAAAATTAAAGGATTAAAAGATGTAATTTATTTGGTACGTTAAAGGGAATGAAAATAAAGCGGAGGATATAGAATAAAAAATGCGGAATGAAGTAGAGGTAAGTGATGAAGCATTATAGAATGCGCTTGGGAATTGATTGATATCCAAATGGTGGCAGATGGTTATGGATTGAATGAGAAATGATGGTGTATTGTGTGCGAGAACTTATTGAGTAAATTGTATTTATATATTTTCTAGTGCGGCCGCTGATGCTTTCAGAGTAAAGAAAAGAATGTTGGGGGGATGAAAAATCGGAACGGAAGTAATACTGGTTTATCTGACGGACTATAAAGAACATACACAGTGCCACACAAGAGGTTGAGCAACACGTATATCAATTTTCGCTCCTTTCCTCTTGCGTTCAAATATTTACTACTTCGCCGTTGAATTCTGACAATGGCCAATCATACACAAGAGTCGAATGAAAATTGAGAATATGGCCACAGATATAAGAAGTGGAAAGAAAAAGAAAAAAAAAAAAATAAGGGTACATGAATACAAACATACACATACGAAGAGGAAATGATAGGAGAACTTGAGCGACTGTGGATAAATGGTGGTAATATATAAATACATATATAGGTGGAGAAGTTAACGTCAGGCAATAGGAATGATAGTTAAGTAGGAGACGTCTATCTGAATTTTAGCCTCATGAATTTTTCAGTTATTTGCCAAACTATTTTTATGTGAAAATCGACATTTTATCGACATATCATATATTATTTGTGACAATATCATTTACGCTTATTTGGGTTTGGTTAGTAATAAAATTTGACAAGCAGACAAACATATTATTTAATGATGTAAAATTTAATGCTCTAATATAATATTCATTTGAATGAATAATTTTAATATTCACTCATACGCCTGTACATACTAATTTTTTGCCAATATTATTGTACGATAAGAGTGACTCTATTACATTTCTTTTTTTTTTTACTTTTTTTTTTCTACACTTGTTTGACACGCAACCCAACGAATCGGTTTGATATACATCAATGTATTCACAAATAATATCAACAGTATGAAAACCATGATGTATTTTTGTTTGCATTATTTATCATATACGTATGTATACATCTGTATATGGGTATATAAATGTATGTATACATATGTATGGATGGAATGATGTCTATGTATTTTTTATACAGGTGGCGATAAAACTTGATGAAAATGACAGAAAATAGAACAACATAGAGAGTGACAAGCTGGTTTGATGACCATTTTCGCTCGGTTATATAATACAGTACGACACAGTCATATGAGAGAATATGCATGGGAGAAAGTACGAGAGAAATGATATTATCATATATTATACAATACTATATAATTTCATATACATTTCTGTATTTTTACCGTACTCTGCAACTATTTTTATGTTAATTTTACATAGACTACAAATATCGAATTTATTAGTTCACTTGAGTAAAAGTGAAAAAAATATTAAATAATAAAGTGTATTTTATCAGTACACTTGCGTACATGACTCAATTTTTTTTTTATCTCGTCAGCTGCTACGTAGTTGGTATAACATTTTTAATATTGGAAGAATATAATATTGAAAATTGCGATAAAAATGATATTATTTTTTTTTCCCCCGTAAAAATAAATATGAAATAAAATCGTGTACATGTCAGATATAAAATGAAGTAAAAATATTTTTTATCATGAGATACATTAAAATACATATATTCCCCTATCTATTTTAATACAAAAACTATTTCGATTTTAAAATGAAAATGTTTTAAATATCTTCAATATTGAGTGTTCAATATGTAGATATATATCAATTGCACACGATTCTATATAAGAAAATGCAATTATTCACGTCACAAAATATCAAGTCGATCATTGACATTTATTTAAAGCTCAGTGCCCCATCAGCTGAATTATAACTATACTAACTTTGCCATTTGCGAACATCTCCAACACTTGTGTCACAGCTGCCTGCAAGTGGTTATAAATTGATACCCTCGAGAATGGTGAATTCTACTATTGGTCCATAATCACCTTCTCTCCATCATCTCTTCCGCCGCGTCCCTTCATTCTTCCATTTTCCTTCGATATTATATATATCCAGAGGAAAATCGATGGACCCCTTAATAAGCAGTGCATCCGCATATGAATTATTACCATCATCTTTTTCCAATTCGTCATACATATATATATATATATATATATATATATATATTTCTATTTCTCTTACGTTTCAACCAATTTCCGTATTGTATTCTATACACCGACTCACCCGCAATTTCTGCTCCGAACGTTTGTGAGTGGTGTTCATTCAATATATAAATATATATACTTATTCATGCGAGTATGTTTGCGAGAGTGAGGAAAAAAAAAATAGATGAAAAACTGAAAGAACAAATAACTGGCATGGGATAAAAATGGTGGAATATCGACGTGCGAGATTTACACCCGACGATACTACTCTCGACGTTACTCGCCCAAGAACGTCCTTGACCGATATGACGATAATAGAGGGGCATGAGAAACGAAGGGACAGGGGTTTCGAAGGATTGCGATGACGTCAGTAGTGAAGCACCATAAAAGCTACGCACAATGAGAGGCATAAAATAAAAAATTTATATATGATGAATATTGTAGAGCAAGACAAGACTTCTAACTGAACAAAGTAACTGAACATTAAAAATACATATCTGATGTTACGTGGAGAATAGAGAGATACAACTGATGAGGTAAAGAGAATGCGACGGAGAGGAACCTCTATTTCTATATCCTTAATTGCAATTGGACACCACATCGTTATACTGTCTTACTGTATAAATGTTTCGTATAAGACAGTGAGGTCTTGTTGCCCATCATCCTCTTCCCATTTTTGATTTCACTCATCTTTATCTTGTTTTTTTTTGTTCATCTTCTTCTTTGTCAGTCTTCTACTCAAAGTCTATATACATCTATCGATGGTTGAAAGCCGAGTAACTCTCGACATTTTTTTTTTTTTCCTCACAACGCAACTAAATAACGTCCGAAGGCGATCCAAAACGCGCGGTAATTACCTTGGATAAAGCGACGAAGCAGTGAAACGTAAAGGAGTGAAGAAAGTGAGAAGCACACGCCACCATCAATCCCAAGTGATGTTTGTGTTAGGGAAGAGAAAAAAAAAATAGATAATGACAGTAACGTTAGCGGTAATTCAAGTTGATAAATGAATTTCCACCAACCAATATATCAACTATAAATTAATTTACAAATTCGTGGCATTTTATTTGTAAATATTGCCGTGGCATGATAGCCATTTTTCATCTGTCCTAGATTCTATACGCAAAGCTCACTACAATACATATATACACGTGAATTAGTATAGAAGTGGAAAATGAATATATATAATGAAAAAAAAGAAAAAAAAAAAAAAAAAGACGAAAAAAGCTTCCATGAGGCAACCTTACAGAGAGAAAAAGAGAGAGGATGATGGCGATGGTGAAGGATCCTATACCGAAAAGTGCCCACTCATCCTTACTACCTCGTATTTCCTCTCCATCTCAGCCTCATGAAGAGAGATATACAATCAATCTTCCCACTAACGAGCCTCTCGGGATGGCCAGTGATCCTTGGAATTAATCGTCATCCCAATACGTCTGGCTGGTGGTTGGCCTTGACTACTAGCTTGCTCAATGTCTCACCAGCTTTCACAATATGCAATACAACAACATTGCGTGTTTCCAATTCAAATATCTCTATACAATTTATTTGAATAAAAAATAAATCAAAAATTCAAAATAAATTATTTGTATATTTATTTTTTGTTATGATCAATCATCAATTAAAATTCAATTTTATTCATAGATATATTTGGACATTTTATACAATAGCGCCGCGAGCTAAATTAATTGATGTAGATGAATGTCATGTAGGTATATACAGCTATATAATATCGTGTGAATTTCTGTAGAAGCGCAAACCCGAGAGAAGGTACAGGTGATGAAAGGTAAGTGCAACGAAAGTTGGCGAAGCTGAAACTACATAAGTTTCAATGGTGTAACGCTCTCGCCACTGCATATATATATATATATATATATATATGTAGGATATTCTGCAATTATCAACGCTGTCTCTCTCTCTCCCTTCCTATCTCGATGACGTCTGTCCAGTGCAGCATGACGTCATCCACTTGCATTACCCAGCCAAACCAAGGGATCTCTACTAAATATAGTCTGATACTATCAACCTTAACCAAAGTGTATAGATGTATTTCACTTAATAGATGTCTTGATATATATATATGCAGTGTGTCTATCGAGTCACCCTTCCTTCATTCAAATAATTTCCCTGAGGATTATTCAGACTAGTGCGTAAGCTTACCTCGGATTCATGGCTAACTTATAGTGATGGAATTGTCTGTTGACTCATATCGGTATATAATGCGATTGACAATTTAGCTACATATAAATGTACCTGTATAGAAAGAGAGTGTGTGCGAGTACATATACGTATGTGTATTCAATTGCAATCAGTAATTTAACAGAAATTATACAAGTAATTTTTGTATCTATTATTTTATACACATTTTTACTTAATTGACAATTCGCTCTAATGAATAACGATAATCCAATTGTTTAGGTATTAATGAATCAAATATACTGATTGTTGGAGAATGAAGTTGATAATTGGATTTATATAATAACGCGCTACTAATTAATGTACAATTGAATTAGTGTTTTTTGTTATTAATGTATGTATTTAGGAACGTTGGAATGTAAAAATGTCACTGTAGAATAGAAAAAAAATGAACACAACAAATTTTTTTGTTTCACGAACCGGTAGAGCCATTAAAGGATTAAAATGCAGTACGGGGGAAAAAAAACAAAAATAAAAAAGAAAAAATTGAAAGAGCGTTAGACGTAAGTTAGCAAAAAAAAAAAGAAAAAAATGGAAAAATAAAAAATATATATATATATATATAAACATAAAACCATACATATATATGGACACACCACACTGGCACCGTCATAAACTTTCTCTGGTGCCTGTCGATAATCCGGCTCCACCCTGACGTTGTGCTTTGGCTTTCATTCCTTCATTTTTATTTTTCTTTATTCTTTTTTTTTCTTCCCCTTCGTTTGGCTCGCCCAGGCCTCGGCAGTCACATTCTATATATATATATATATACCATCCCGATTTTTTCCACACGTCAAGGTAAACTCGATGGTCAATAATAAACCTCCAGGACCTTTCATTTGGAATGAAATATGTGAATAAAAAAAAAAAAGAGAAATAAAAAATAAGTAAATAAAATGAAATTTAAGGAATAAAAATTCCATGCCGGTGGAAGACACATACATATATGCATGACAGTTGGTATATAGTTGATAAAGAATGTCTTGCTCTCCTATGGGGGCTCAACATCATCTCCATGTCAGTCATATACGAGAAAATGACATCAAGAAGAGAGATGACAATTGTATATATAAAAGACAGGGGATCGCGCGAGCGTTGGTGAATCGGTAAAAGACTTCGACGATGATAAATCCCCATGAGAGAATCAGCCCGAGATTTTTATCCTTTTCCTGCATTCCCGCCTCCTCTCTTTTACTTTGACGTTGATACCAAAGTCAGTCACGTCTCCCCGGCCATAACCCACTTCATGAATATCGCGCCGCACATGAGACGTGTCGGAATGTTTTACCATTCACATTTACAACTTTTATCGATACTCATTTATTTTATTTTATTTCCCTTTATAACAATTATTATTTGCCCAATTGGCTACAAACCATTCGACAATAATGTTTCTATGTAAAAAAAAATAAAAATAAAAGAAAAAATACAATTGAATATATATAAAATATGAATAAATCACGATAGTATCGATGGGAGAAAAAAAAAAGAATTACAGACAAATCGAATGATTCAGCTGAAGATTAAAAAGTAATTGACCTACCAACAAAAATTGAGTATTCAAAGCACGAAAATAATGTATTGTATATATATGTATTGTAACATAAAATTCAAATATAAATCGGTGCACATGCGTAATCGTTTGTTCCAGAATAATATTGGATAGAAAAGGTATCGCGATCGGACAATTCACATGGAAAGTGGAGAAAGAGAACAAAAAAATTCATTGGGTGGGAATTAAATGAGGATGAATGAGAGAGTGGAGTTTAAAATGAGAGAATAAGCGAAGTGGAGAGAGAGAGATGGGAGTGAAGCATGGAGAGTTTCTGGTTACCATACCGATAACGAAGTCACCCATGGACACGAGGGATGGAAAATATACCAGAGAGGCGTGAGAGAGTATGTGCCCCGCTGTCGTTGCGATAACGTAGCCGCAATGCGGTACGCCCGTAGCCTACGAAACGCCGCGCGCGTTGCTGAACCTTCCGCGCAAACTTGACCCCATGGTGGTGGCACATTCTCTTACTCTCTCTCACTCATCTCTTTGTTACTAAACACGTATATATATATATATATATATATATATATATATGAGAGTCTCGCGAGAGGTAGAGAGATGAGGTCGGAGGACAGAAGGTAAAGCCACCGGAATATCCTGGCGAGAATCTTCTCCTTCTGCTTTATCGTCTTCATACTGCTTCTCCCTCTCTAACCTCAGCTTTGTCGACGATAAATTCAAGTTTCACCCACTGCTGTTCTTGTTTTCACCCTTTGCAATCTCGAGATTCGTTGGATTTTTATCACTTCCACTCGTGTCTGCCATAATACATATACACTTAATCATTTTCGTGAAAATGAACATCTTATCCTCACTTTAGAAGAAAAAAAAAACTTCTTAAATGCAGCGAAAAAAAAAAAAAGAGCAGAAGAAAAAATTGAGAAATTATTGGACAATATTTATTATTTATTTTTTTCATCTTATTTTGATTTTTTTCTTTTTTTTTTATCTGTCTAGACGAACTTCCATTTTTCATCGAGTACTTTTGAGTGCACTTCTCCCAAGCTTATTTAAAAAAAGTTAGCAACGTTGTCCACTATTCAAAAACTTCATTTCACCATTGGCCAAGTGAGTGGAGATAACGCTGAGAGTTTTGTCAAGTGTCTTCATATATATATACGTAATACTTCACTATAATATTTCTCTTCATCTATTGCTCAAGTAAGTAATCCTCGTCGTTTCCTGAGCCAGTTCTGGAATACACCGGTAATGAATGTCATTCGAAGGAAATTACTCTGATATTGTTTCCGGTATTTCACATGTAACTCAACTGAAGAAGGTTTATATGGCGTATATAAGCCCATCATCCTTTCAGCGAGTAAACTCTATACCTACATCTATATTTCCTCTTCAGTCACTATTATTCGTTTCTATCGCTTCTTCATGTATATGTTTCAATTTTTAATTTCATTATACCTCTGCTATATAACAAGCTCAATCCATATCCAACCTCGTTCTACAGATAACGAACATTTTGTATTGTGTTTGATGCACTTGACAACATCTATTTTGATTTCTTTCACGTATACTCTTCTATTTACCGTCTTGTATTATATATTTATATATTATATATATATGTATATATATATATATATATATCTCCAGTGATGAGAGGAGGGTTTGCATATATTCGTTAGTGAGATTTTGTTACCGCGGGCGACACTTTGGCCTGCCACCGTGACGCAAACATTCACCATTAATTTTCCGAGGCACTGTGCGCACGAGGCGATCGATGTAGCCTCCTACTCTTTCTCACTATCCATATATCTTTCACTTTTCCTCTTTTTCCCTATTTTTCTTACTCTTGCACTCTCATTTCGCCCGGGGTATACGTTTAATTGTCTACAATAACGCATTTTGTCAAATACACATTAAACAAAAATATAGATTTATATTTTTTCTTGTTTCCACTTTTTCTTTTTTTTTACATTTCGACAATAAAGAAATGATATCGAATAAAAACTTTCGCCTTTTTTTTTTTTTTCACAAACAAAAATTGTTAAACATACAATATTTCTATTGACTTTAGTCAAGTGCATGGCCATTTTTATTCATTTATCATTCTTATCTGAGAATTTATACATATGTATTATAAATAGGTATATACATAGTCAATTGAGCTAAATTCGGTTTGTTAAATTTACGGGGATTCATTAGCATAATCGTGCGGGCATTATGTGAGAATCGAAGCCAATATTGCACATTGAATATCGTACGATTATTTGTTGTCGCAGTTGAATATAGTCAAAGTCATTCGTTCAACTGTAAACATGGACATTGAGGTATTTGCTATTTAATTCTTAGTTGGCAGTTGTCATGGAAATTCTCTTATATCCTGCCTTTCTCCACTTAGTTTATCATCCAAATTCATGTACATATACAAATATATGTATGTATATACGTATGTATGGATATATGTATATATGTATGTATCTATGTACAAATGCATATATGTGAATTATATCGATGAAATGACATAGGCGCGCGACCGCGTGTGTTGGGTCTAATTACCACTGCACTAATTATACGCGAGTGTGACAGTCAGTATGTGTACATGCCTGATGTGAATTAGCGGCACGTAACGGATATCGCGTGATACAACGACCACTTGCTATGAAAATTGCGTCCTGCCATTCGGCTTTCCTCTGATAATGAACTATAAATATATAAAACAGATGGAATAATAAAATGCTTCATCATTTCGAACGTATGAATTGTATATTAAGTCTATGTAAAACTGTTTATTTTAATCTATTTTTTTTTTCTTTTTCATCATTCTCTGACCTTGGTCCATGTAAAAGCAAATTTATTTTAGTTAATAGAGTTTTTTTTTACAGTCAGAAAACTAAATTTCATACTTTAATGTTGAATGTGATAATAAAAACCGAATTCTCACCAGTTGTACTTGTCTACATCTCACCCTATAACGTCACTGCTTTCTCTCACGTATTCAAATTGGAAATTTCGCTGTAATTTAAAGTTTGTAGAATTAAAATCATTATATTCATGATGAAGTATAAGAATGAAAAATAAAAATAAATAACAGAATAACACAATAAAAAATGTATAATGAAAATGTCTTGAAATGAGATTGAATGAGCAGAATAAAAAAGTTTTTCATCTTTATGGGAGGTGGGAACGTTTTATACATGTATAAACTCAGTTATATCTACGCAATGTTTTTCACCTGTCGCTATAGTATTTTTGGGTCTTCACACAGTCTATATTGAATGATATTACAATAAGTCGCGAGATGAAATAAAGTGGGAAAATAGTGGAGAATACAGAAGCACATGTCAACGTCCTTCATAACCATCGAGATAATGTGATTGATATCAAATTTCCTCGGCAGTACTTTGCGCTATTGCATATTGAGCCAATATCGTTCTACCCAACGTATAATCATCATATCGCGCAGTTCAATATATAATGATGAGTGAATGGCACACGTTCTTCGGATTATTATCGACATTTACTCACCAGCTGTACGCACATATCTACTAAATATCATTTCATATAAATTGAATGTAAAACTTTATGGTTTCACATTCAATTTCTAACGTTTTGTATCATATAAAAGAATACAGCTATAAATATATATATATATATATATATATATATATATATATATATATGTATTTATATTTATACTACAAAGAGACTTGAATGGAGCAGTAAGTTTTTTCCCATGAGGCCATACAAGTACGACCCAGTTTTGACTCTCGTGAAAATCGTCACTCTTCAAGAGCACTCAAATTTCCATGTTAAATAAAAACAACAACGGTTAAAAATAAAACATACACATGGATATTTAGAAAATAAACATATGCATATATAATATGAAAACATTCAAAAAAAAAAAAAGGAAAAACACAAGAAGTGAATAAATAAAAAATAGCAGACCAATGAATGAACGAGTATAGACTATGGCTAGTCACGCCCGCAATATCAGGAGTTTGTAAAACATTAAAAAAAATAAAACGGTAATAATAATTAAAGTGAAAAGAAAAAAAAAACAAAAAAAATTCAATTGAAAAAATAATCGGAGTAGGGATATGGGCTACAGTCAAAGGAACTTAGTGGGATGCCTGAATGGACCATATATTTTTACGTAATAGGAATACGCAGAGTATATGTACAAGGGCAACATGAGAAAGCAGGAGTAGGAGACATGTGTATAGGGGGATGGAGCAACTATGAGAAAGAGAAAGGGGGATGCAGATCGCAATGAATGCAGAGGAATGGTGGCCTGGTTTCATTGAACCTGCATTACGTTCCCTGCACCCCCTCGCTCTTCATTCCTACTCTTTGCAGGTGTCGCTCTCTCTCTCCCTCTCTCTACGAGAAAACTCAGCATAGTCGAGCGCGACTCTATGTAGAGATGCTGCAGAGCAAACGAGATGGTAGATGAGTGGATCTATGCATAGCCACCCCAATGGCTATGTATAGGTGCTCGTTTCTATAAATAGAATTGAAGCGTCTCCCCTACCATACACGCCGCAGTCTCTCACCCTCCTTCTCGACGTCGACGTCGCCGTCGTCGCCCTCTCATCAGCCGTTCCTACCATTCGACGTACCAACCAGCGTCGCGACGCTTTACCACTACACGCCAACCATATTCATATACACACATATACTGAAGCACACAAGCGACATTGACGTCGGCGTCGTGGCGTTTGCTGAGGCGTGCGCGGGACGTTCCATACTCTCATACATATATATATATGTGTATGTGTGTGTGTGTGTGTTTGTGTGCTGTTATATCCAATCCACAAGCCCTGTGCATGATGCAAAAAGGGGTAGGCTGAACCGAAGAGAAGGAGAAAATGGCAGAGAGGGTATATATATATAGCAATCACAGAGAGAAAAGTTTGCGGCTAAATATAACGACAATCGCTGGCCACGCTTCAAGGATAACTGCGTTTTGCATCAGTTTTTTTTTCCATCCACACTGTATAGCCTTTGTTATCATAACCTTCGTATAAATAATTTTTCTCATGTTTCATATAATTATATATATAGACACAGAATATCATTATTTTTGTTCAGATAATTAAAATGTGTTTATAAATGGGGTGTGATAAGTGGCACTTTCACAGTCACAATGACGTGAAAACAAAGAAAAATATGAATAATATTTAATTAGTTCGCCAAAAATGCGAAGTGAATTTGCTTTAAATTGAATTGTTTTTTTTTTTTTTTCAGCTCCTTTGGGTATATTATTAATAAATAAAATATGAATAAGTGAATGAGAGTGGCGAACAAATAAATTTGTCGTTCTTAAAATAGTATGTTTAATTATGGAATAAGCTAAAGTCAAAAAGGAAAATGTAGAATTCTTCTCAATTTACGAACAATACCTATCTATACATAAATCAACTGCATAGAATAAAACTGTATTCGGAAACTCTTTCTGTCTGTCTCTCTCACTCTCTCTCTCTGTGTTTTATCGTCCCTCGAATACTCAATTTTATTGGAGCGTCCCGCAGCTTCTCTGAGCATGAAATGTGCAAGTGGTTCGTACACCTCCTTCATATACCATTGCAAGTGCCACCCCTCAATTCACCTGGTGGGGTCGCGCCAACCCTGCCACCAATGTGCGCATTCGGCTGACTATCCCGGGTCATCCGGCTCTCTTTTCGACGGCTGGATTTGCGTCACAGAGTACTGCGACATCAGTGGGGCGGACGCGTCGCTTGTTGTATTTCACTCACCGCATACGATATATTTAGTTTTTATTCCTATTTTTTTTTTTTTTCTCTCATTCTCTATTTTATTTCGGACATTTTCAGCTGTCTACCTGTCCTTCGCTCATCAATCCTTCATTTAATATACATATATGTCGCGAAAACTGTCTGAGGGAATAGCCAATATACCTGAAACAAACAAACAAACATAACTAATATTATTATTTATTGCACATGAAAATATTTGGAAACGTATTAATAAAATTACGAGATAAATTTTCATCAACTATATATAATGTTATAGCATCCATGAATACTCTGTTTTATGAGAGCATTTAGAAATATCATCTTGATATTGAGTAGAATACGATAGTGGTGAAACGTATCCAATTACTCTGTGAAATCGATAATAATTTACATCACTTATTGGAAGAGATAAAAATAGGTATATCACAGTGAGAAAATAGCGAAAGGGAGAATTCGAGCGATACTCGATAATCATTATTTCATATGTCATCGATATCGCACTGACACGCATTATATGAACTGTGTATATAAGGCATATACTTACCAACTATGAACGTTCGAGTGAAAGACTGTATATAAAAGTTGTCATACAACTTTGGGGGAGGAAGAGAAGAAAATTGATAGTTGACCGTTCTTCTCATCTGTCGAGTGTTATACACAGACATGAAAATGACTAGAATGGATGAATTGCTCTTGGAAAATGTTTGAGTGTGTTTAGAAAGACAAGTGACATGGAGATACACGTAAACAAGTAATACCAATATTGCTTACTCTAACAATACTCATCATACATATATATTTTCATCACAAAGAAAAAATTACGAGTCAGAGTTGTCAATCAAAGTTATAAATACATATCTATTTATGTACAATTTTTTTTCTCATTTCTATTGTGAAGTGAAATAGTAGTGAATCAACATTTTTTTATTTATCGAAATTTTTTAGTTTTAACTCATAAATAATTTATAATTCTAGTGGAGAAGTAATGAACTATGAACTTTTGAAGGTTACACTTTCCAAACTTTTCATGCATACACACACACACACATATATATATATATATATTTATTCTTGGCTGTATATAATTTTCTGTTTCTTCATGCATTTACTAATGGGAAGTGAACGTGTGGGATAATGGATCGATTTCGGAATAAAAGTGAAAGGGATACATGGTCGAGTGTCTCGGTGAGTGAATGTGGTTTCCTCTTCAAATATTATACATTTTTCCAACGTGTAATACTATTGGCAATACGGCCGTTCGCCACATTTACATTGCCATTATTGTACAATCTATTGTTTTTCTCAACTGTGGTGTGTAGCTTCGAAACAAACAGAAATATAAATAGCAGATAATGGAGAGCAGAACATTTTCTTTTCCTTTATTTTGCTCTATCACATCTATAGTTTGCAAGCTGTTTTTGTTATAAACTTCAAAACTTTTCTCACCCTAACCTCAGTACTAAAACATTAAGCAACCGCCAGCAGCAGCAATAGCAGCAGCAGCATGACAACCTCGTTTTTATTCTCGCAATAAAGTCAACCGGTAAATTATGAAAAGCGACTTTTCTCTATCGAAGCTTGCGGTTATTCTTTGACGACAATTCACCAAAACCGCACGCTCAATCGTAAATTTACCAAAACTTCACTGAAATTTTCATGATTATGCTTTTACATAAACACAGAGAGAGGAAGCAGAATACCGTCTTTTTGGCGACTGCTGGTCAAAATATATGTGCAACATGGCGTATCAAAGGTAACTGTTAAGAAGATCAGAGAGATTGGCGACTCAGTTGCCATAGGGATTGGTTCTCTCAACTGATGTTCAGAGTGTTACTACATACATCTGCTATTTCCTTCTTCTCTTCAAATATTTCTTCACATAAATATTCACTAGAGAGTATATTCATATTTACAGTTGCAAATATCCATGTTCATATTCTTTGTATAGTTTATCACATATCTAATGTCAAATATTAGTTAAGGATTCGCTAGTCTCTATGTCTTCAATTTAAACCGCACAATACCGAAATTGTAAATAATTGAGGCTGATGAGAAACACGAGACGAAAAAGCTGAAGGAAGACTGAGCTAAAGTGTCTCGTCAACTTCAACAGCTCGGGCTAATTCAAAAACTTCGTGGCAAATTTAATGATTACACAGAGGAAATCACTTAATGGATAGAATAAATATCATGGATGATACCTACATTGTTCTGTATCATGAGAAATATCACGTAATAGAATTACACATTTTATCATCAAAATCCTCCAATACGTTCGGTTTCAATCATTATAAAATACATTTTAAGTACTTAAAAATATGGAAAGAATAAAAAAAAGAAAAGAAAATATCAATGATAAAATAGAAAAATCATTGATAATACTTGTATGTCAGGTGGAAAAAGAAAAAAAAAGGAAAAATAAAATAGAGAGTTGGATAATGATAGGTCTGTATGAAAAAAAAAAAAAAAAATCAACGTATACTCTTTTAGGATGTAGGAAGTCACGTTGTGAACAACTTATCTTGACTTTCCACGTGGCCGGGTTAGCGGATGAGTAACGGTGTTTTGTTCATGACTAAAAAACGTCGAGTTCAAACTTTCCATTGACTATCCACCATTGCACGTATCACTAAAATTTTTGTGCACGAAAACGTGATTGTGTGTTAAACTACAGGCGTTTGACAGGGCATTAATAAAAATGTAAGAACAATAAAGGAAAAAATGCCCATTCGGTGGGTTTATGTGTGTGTGTGTGTGTGTGTGTGTGTGTGTGTGCGTACATTTAATTCAGAAAGAGTTTCCACACTTTAGGGAATAAGTTCCAATTAAAATTCGTTGTGCTTGGACAAGATGAATATAAAAATCCTGCCTGCCCTCTTACACTATCTCTATACGAAAAGATAAAATTGTTTTCATGCACTTGATAAACATAAAAATTAAATGTACATGTATAACAGCAGTTGAAGTAGCAGCACTGACCATGAATGGGAGTGGCAGATGATGCTGATCGATTTTATATTTCAAGTGATGTAGAAAATAAAAAAAATAAAAAGAAAAATTGTCGACCTCGGCGCTTTTGAGTAAAACATACACGACTCTCATGAGACATTTTACCGAGGACAGCATTTTGCCTCTTCTTTTTCTAGTCTTTGCTGTCATTGCATCGCCAAGAGAAAACAACGAGAAATACTTCTATTGAGCAAGATGTGCATGTTATCCTTTTCCCTAAACGTGGCTTGTACTATTTTGTTATTCGTACAGTGTACTTTGTGTTCAATCTCTCTTTCCCTCAATACTTCTGTCTTATATAATTCTCTGTTTTTATTTATTTACGTTTTTTCTAACCTGCCTCCTGCAGAAAGGCAGTGTGGAAACAGTTTGTATAAAGACATGAAAGAATATGAGAGAAAAATAAAAGTAATGTTAACAATGGATGAAGAATATTTTTTTATTTGTTTTCTACTTTTCATTATATATATATATATATATATATATTACTGCTAGAAACTGATGCTGCACTTTTTATTTTTTGTATTTTCTGTATACACACATATATACCAACGAGTACACATGTTTCTTTTGAACTGTAATTCTCCCTCTCCTTCATCCGTTGATGTTTCCAGATTCATATATATTTATACACTAAAATTTATTTATATATATATATATATATATATATATATATATATTTACATGTATAATACCATTTTGATTCTATGTTAATGGTACACAAATAGATATTACTTACTGTCGTGCAAGTACATTAAGAATTTGTAAGCTCCCAGTTGTGAACTATATAACGGTCGATATTATATTCTCCCGTTAGATATCTCATTTTGCTTTGTTCATTTTTATTTTTTTTTTTCTCTTCTCCTTTGAATTATCACTATCCTTTCATATGCAATTTGCCTTTAAATTGTATATGAATTCTCAAAATGCAATAGTTTGTTTTGTAAAAAGTTTTCACTGTATATATAATTTAATAGAAAACTTTACTACGAATTGTCATCGAATTTTCTCATTGTATATGAATGATATTCATATTGACCGCAAACTCATCGTCGTCATATGAATAAAGCGATTGTGATCATTCAAACAATGAAACTCACCGACTGTTGTTGTCGTCGCTGTGCTACGCAATAGAATTCTACTTAAAGAACACAATACAAAATATATGTATGGATATACAGAGCGCAGTGAGAAAACGTAATTTTAGTTGGTATACTAACCGTATTTCACAGTGTGTGCCCAACCAAATGTCGGAAGAGCGTTGCAAGTTATACACCATCGTATCCAAAATTTCCTCTCTGTAGTCCTGTTTATGGCGCCGCCCACGACTATATTGTCAACGTTGACAGTCCACGAATTTACCAACCAAACAAATGCCCATAATGGACATGACCTCTCTCCCCATCCAGTTTTTCTATATATTTATTTATATATTTTTTTTTATTCATTCTTTGGCACGATTTGTGTTCACTCTTTTGGCAAAATTCCTCAGGTTCTCATTCATTTTCCCCGTACTACAGTCACTCTACCACTCTGTCTGTCTCTCTCTCTCTCTCTCACAGTCTCTCGCACGCGTACCACCGAAAGAAATATTTTGTAAGAGAATTTATCTCACTCAATTTACCTTCCAACATCTCCATTGCTTAGTCTTACAATACAGAATGATATTTTTATTCCTAGTGTTTCATCTCTCTACTATCCCTTGTTTTGCACAAGGAGTTGACTTTAAACTTCTACCTCCTATCCATCCCTTTTCACTGTATGACCAAGAGTATATTACTTTATTCTCATCAGCAACCAAATGTTATAGCAATATTATACATAAATACATCCAGTGATCTCATTTAGTATATAAAATATAAATGCGGGTGGGATTTCAGTCTCTTCTGTCTCATTTACTCGTTTTCTCGTTTCTATCAACCTTCTACCCATTTATTTTTTATTCTTATTCTTTCTTATCAATTTATTTATATATTTGTGTTACCTTCAGACTAGTATGTGAATATTGTTTTATTTTTTTCTTATTTTTTTTTTCATAAATACCCAAAGCAACAGCCGTAACTTCACTGCTTCTTTATTTAGTCATAGTCAGTTATTTTTTTTTTTTTTCCTCTTACTTTAACACGTCAATTCATACGTCTTTGATGTTCGTAGTCTATTTTCTCATATGGGGAAATAAATATATACATGTACATATTTATAGATTAAAGATGTATATGGTGATAGTGATGATACTAGTGCTTTTTTCCACTATTATTTTTTAACACTTTTCTTCTTTTTTCTCTTCCACACATTTGTATATTGCTGCTGAGTGTCGATGGCCATCACCCTTCATATCACTACTGTATTATGGTATATATGTATAATATTATATTGTCCACATAGTGCCCGGTATTGAATTATCGATCAACCGCTGAGAATTCCATTTGCAACAACATTCTGTTGGAAAGGACGTCCCGTGGTCGCTTGAATCTAAGGTATCAATATTTTATGTCTTACAACAGATCATATTGGACTGATAAAAGTTTACAAAGCGGAAAATGAAGGGAAAAATATAAAAATAACATCATGAAAACGAAGAGAAAAATAAATAAATAAATAAAATAAAGAACACTTTTCGTTACAAACACTCTTGAGAAAATAAAATGAATAGAATGAAGATATTTTAAATTTAATTCTGTGACATTGTGTGAATACATGTGTACAATAACTCGGTTTAATCCACTCTGTAAAAATTGTTGGAGAAAATACTTTAAGTTTATTTATTCACTCACTTCGTATTTTTCTTATTTTCTTGTTTTATTTCATCTCATTTTTTCTTTTTTTCTTTTTTTTTTGTTGTGTCAATGTTAAGCAGATTTACGGTGGAATTTTACTATTAAAGCCATCACATGGCACAAGCCATACCACATTGTATGTGTACATATGGGTGGTATACGTGTGACATAGAAAGGTAAAGAGCTCGTAACTGTAGTGCACATACGCGCGTCACTCACCTCGACCTTGTCTCTCACTTTTACCACATCTTCATTCTTATCTTTTATATTTTTTCTTTTTACCAACGGTTAGTCAACTCTCTGTGTTATTGCTCGCGAATGTTTACGCAGCATCGCAAATTTTATTCTTTATTTTTTCACTACGAGAGTGTCCTTTTGCTATGGCTCTAGAAGGGCCTCCTCGCACGCACTTACACCATCATGCTCTTTCTATGTATTTGTAACACGTCGTGAACAAGCTCGATGTTTTTTCATCGCCAAGTCTTTTATATTTTACTTCTTACCCGTCACCATTTTGACAAAACCGCCATCATCAAGATGGAGAATTTAAACGATTTAAAAGATGCCAGGCATGACGCATTTTCACCTTTATGCAAATACATACCACGATGTTTGACACGTGTCTCACACTTTTTCACTTTATATTCTTTCATTCACTCTTTACGTTAACGTTTTTATAAATTGGAATACAATTTTTATACATTTATTTAATTTAACATTTATTCACAATTTTCATAATAAACGGAAACAAATTGAATATTTATTTGCTGAAGACGAACCGTAAGATTAAATTCGTCGAGTTTCATCTAAGCAATATTAAATCCCTTAATTTCCTCGAATTTCCGAAATTTCAAGACAGTGAAAATATTCGGACCCGCAGTGACTGTGTTGAGGAAAGGATTATTTTGGAATCCTTGTGACTGAAATATTCACGAGTTGGTGTAGATTAATTCCTCTTGTGCAAACCACAAATTCACTGGGTTGGGTCGAGAGTGAAAAATGTCTAATGTCATAATACACCAATATATATATATATATATGATAGTCTGGTGAGCCATATGATAGTGTGAAAATTCATCGAAAAATCCTTACTTATAACAATAAAAACTTCTTTAGCAAGAGCTATGATACTCTTTTTAAATTCACGACAATTAATATTTTGTATAAAAGTTAAAAACTTCCAGGCACATTCTATATTGTGCATACAATTAATTGACAAAATAGCGTGGATGTGGGATCCTTTGTTTTAAACAACGCGAATGTACAATTGACATCAGATGGAGAGAGAGAGAGAGAAGAAAGAAAAATAAGAGATAAAAAAAATATAAGAATGTTTTAATGAAGAGAGGAAATATATTTTGTGTACAAGATCTAAAATATATATCATAAATTTATATTGCTTGGTGGTGTAGTGAATGTCCTCGCTGTGAGTCTTGGTGAACTCTACCACCCATACAATTCAGTACTGACAATAGAAACTTCTGAACTAATGTTCGGCGTCCTTTTGTTGACGTGCACGGCATCCATTCAACCTTTCATCTATCTCACAATCTATGTACGAATAAATCTATGTACATATTCTTCAGCATATGTTTCTTTCTTTTTTTTTTTTTTTTTTTCTGTTCACATTCAACACTGTGCACAACTGTATATATACATAACAGTTGCGGTGTTACACACAATACGGCTTCACATCTCATGTACTCATATCCAGTAAGTTTGGACATTATCCAAAAAAGAGATACAGTAAAAAAAAAAACTAACAAAATCATCCCAAGTAAATAGAAGAAAAATAAAAACAATGTGAGGTGTGGCGGAAAGTAAAAAAAGGAACTTGCTTATCCTTACGCCTTTTGAGAAATACTTGGCAACTGTTTCATCACTTGGCGCTCACTAACGACTGCTTACATTGGAATATATTCTCCATTGCTATCTCAATTCGTTTTCTTTTTTATTTTCCTAACCTTATTACCTTTACCATTTATATAAAATAAAATGGATAGAATAAAATCCACGATGACAATCAATCTATAAAGGAAATATAAAAATGCAAATGACTGGAAAATATTTTAATACCACTGTCATAACAATTTCATCGAATAAATCATACGGTTTATAAGGATAATATAACTTGAGTCATATTACACGGTAGCACCTGCACGTACATTAAAAGATGTATATTGTACTATATGTATATAATACTAAACAGAAGTATGGAAAAGCTCCAATATACAATATATGTATGTATGCAGGGTCGTAACCGCGAACATACCTGTCTCTATCGTACCGCTTGGTTATATATATATATATATGTATGTATATGTCCGACATGGGTCGATAACTGGTCGCGGAAAGAAAAAGGGGATGCCAGCATCCGACTATCAGCTCTATTCTATACATATACCCACGCACTTTTTATTTTTATTTTTCGTCCTCTCGGCCATTTAATGATTCAATCACCTCTCGCTTATCCTGTACATCCCACCACGTAATTGCTGATCCATTCAACACCTCAACAACTCATTAAAGAAAAAGAAAAAATGAAAAGAAAGAAATTTATTTATATTTTCATCTACAAATTTCCATATCTTTCAATTAAAGTGAGAATTCAATTTAAATCTTGAAGAACAATGTTTTAATGTAAAAGTTATAAAATTTAATGGCTCATTTTCTTGGACACTTTGATAAACCCTTTCGTAGAATCCTTCGTAGCGTATTACATCCCTGAGGGAATTTTTGACGAGCATAACGAGGAAAGAGAGTTTGTAATAGTCTACAACGCTGGCGCACGTCCACGTTCGTGACGGGATTTGCCTGCTTTGGTGCGCGTATAGCGACAGTACCCCAAGTACCAATAGTTTTGGTATTCCCCTCCTGCACCCATTACTTGGTGAATGTGTCGAGCAGACGTTATATCACGTAGTCGATCAAAATAATTATATATATATATATATATATATAGATTCATAGTATACTTTCTCATTGAGTTCGTTCCCCCATTGCATTTACACACCGACGTCATCCTTTCTCCTGCCACTAGATATTCACTATTGGCTTAGACAACGAGGCTTTCCATTACATCTGTGTATGTATATATATATGTTGGTGTGCAAGCTGTGGCGAAAATTGCAAATGGTGGGTGAAGGGTGTAAAGTAAGAAGACACCGAACATCTTGGGAATTTCTGTTGCAAGTTTCAACAATGAAGCTTTGACATGAATGACTAAAGTTACAACTCGTCAACTATTCCAAATTTGTGTACTGTGTATTTAATTGTACTAATAAAATACCATTACAATAAATAATATTATATAGTTTATGGCTGCTTGAATTGAATACATTGATACATGGTAACATTACCATTCTCATATTTTCATTTATTTTATTATGATATTATTATTGATTATTAAATATTTAACGATAGGCATTAAAGTATGTTGAATGCGTTATACGTATATAGTAGCAATAAAGAAACGAACCAAATCATAAATTATTTGAGAGAATAATCCGACTATGAGATAAAATTCTCAAGGCACATTCGATTATTTTTATATATATGAGTTTTATAGTTTACCAGGAGTGAAAAATATGTTCGTACAGTTTTAAAAAATACGAAGATGCAAGAAGAAAGTGAAGGGACAGCAGGACGTTATGAGAGGAGTAACGAGCCCTTCGTATTGCTTTATATATATATATATATATATATATATATATATACGTGTTTTGTAAACGTCGATTGGCAAGTGCACAAGAGATAGGTAGAGAAAGGCGAAGAGGTTGGAGTACTTGCTGCACCTATTGAACAATGGCTCTCGATCACTTTCTCTCTCTCTCTCTCCCTCTGTTCGATACCCTATCTTTTTTATAGTGCTCGAGAGTTCGTGCGCTTCACACTCGCCCTTTCTCTATTTTACCTCATTCAATCTCATTGTCGAGACTCTACTTGAAATTCTTGTTTGTCAATTTACAGCGAAAGGGTGTTATTGAAAGTTGCATAGGGAAAAATACATAAATACACAAAGGGAATAGTGACATTCTATACAAAGTTGTGAGAGAAATGATAATGTTGTTGTTTTCTTTTGTCTCTCTTGAGTTTGTGCTTTTTAAGAGTTTATATTTGTGAGTGAGACGGGGGTGCTTGGGGAGGGATATGAGATAAGAATAAAGGTTGAGAAGAATGGGGATGAATCCGATAATGAGATAATGTTAAACGCGGTGAACCGCAATAAGCGGAGAGCAGTGAAGAAGGAATAGAAGGTGGATGCTGAGGAAGGGATCGAAAGGCACAAAGGAAATTGCTTCTATGTAGGCCAATTAGCGAGAGCTGTAGTAATACCTTTCGCCGTGTCTCTATCTCTATCTTTGTCCTATCCCAACCAGCTCATTCTTTCCTCCCGCACGCTTTTGTCTTGACGCGATTATATACGTTAAGGGGGTGAAGGAAAAGTAAAAAAAATAATATATATATATAAGGTGAACTTGGGGATAACAAGGATTATTCTTTTACGGGTGAGAAAAATTTTTCTTCGGAAATAATTTTGTTTTGCGCTATGTTTCCACTTCAAAAATAATTTTCTTTATTTTTAATTTTTTTTCTTCATTATAAAAATGTTTAATTTAATTTTTCTTGAAAAATTTTCTGTACCATTGGGAATATTTTTATCCTGCCCTTTTCACAGTAACTGAGAAATATGATGAGATCCCACGAGACGGAGCTGTGTGAAGTTCAACTGACAGGTGGGGATCAAATACACGGACCTTTGTGGATCTGAAAGTTTAAACGCGCATATATACCTCAACCTGCGGCAGGAAACCAGTGAAAACTTTCGTATGTTTATTTTTTTTTGTATTTTTGTGCTGTGTTTTTTTTTCTTTTTTTTTTTCGCAATAGTTCATCACATTGCGTATATGCATAAATAACACATACACACCGACAAATCGTACTGTACAATTCACATAAAAAATAAAAAAACGGCCAATCACTTGCACGTTGACATTTTTTTTTATCTATTGCCACCATGATAATTGTATTCGTAAAATTGAAAATGTATTTTTATTTATTTCGCCATCACACCAGGTAATTTATCGCAAAGAAAAAAAACGCCATTGCCATGTAACATTTCAGGCAATTGCGTAAAAATATATTTTTTTTCCACTCAGTTTACCGTTAGTTTTATTTAACCCGCCATATATATATATCTATAAAAAAATCGAGCAGTAAAAATTACCACCAGCTGGTATCTATATATGTATATATAATTTCTTATAATTTCTCTGTGTTGCTTGGCTTCGAAGAACCCTCTAGGCGCGTGGACACACAGCAAATACCTTTCCACTTCGTTGATTTCACTCCAGCTTTTCTAGACTCGTCTCGTGCTCTACCATCGCATCCTGTACCATCATCCTATATATAAACACCTTCTTCTTCAATCTCTATCCTTAATATTAATATTTTTCTCATTTCCATCAGACTTTAGTAACTTTAGCCGTTAGCTTTACTTATTTTGTCATCCATGCTGCCATTCCGTTCTCATCATCTTCGCACTATCAAGTGCCAAGCATTTCAAATATATATATATATAAATAAAAAGAAGTATAATTTCAATATTAATATTTTTTTTCATCTTTTTTATATATTTTCAAAGACGTTTAAATATTAATTTTGAACTGTGTCAACGATATTTACATATTTTTACCAAGTGTGCCATTTAATGGGAAATTGTTCTTATATACCAATACGAAAATTTTCAATGTAATTATAATTAGTCTGTTCCAACAGTTAATTGTGGCGTGTCACTATATAGAGGTACTTGGCCATTGCGAACTTGATTGCGAGGTTATGGCAAACAGTAAGAAAAACTCCAATGGGAAAAAATAATTTATTCCCTAGTGGTTTTGTGCCAATATTCCATATTGTGTCATGATTGAAAATTGAATTTTAAATTAATACAAATAGTTCACGAGTCGTCGCGTAAACTAACGAATAATTTAATAGTCTTTGCTATTCCGTTTCCCTTCAATGGCATCACACTCTTTCTCATTAGTGCAATATTTATCACAGTCTTCTTATTTTTAATTATATAAAAAAAAATGCAGTTGTGATAATACCACATTTACCCTCTATCGGGAACACGTAGAAACACTATACATATTGAAAGGACAATTACTGACATTTAACCATGAACTTTTCTTACATTTCTCTTTCATTTGAAAAGGGCTCGAGACGATCAATATGTCGTATGATTTTCAACTGGTATAGAGTTACCCTCTTTGCTCGGTTCTTTTTTTTTTTTTTTCATCACTGTTCAGCTGTCGGCAGAACGAATTTAAAGATGAGAACACTGCGATTTAATTATTGTGCATAACGTGATTGGTGAGAGAACATTTTTTTTTTTTATACATATACGTGAGATTTTGCTGTTGTGTCCTTACTTTAGTTTTGGCTGACATGATGCGTTTCATATACTTGGGCTAGTATATCGGTATGTACACATTCGCTACGGAGCCATGTAGCCTATAAAGGCGCACGCGCGTATACAATATAAAGAGAGTCAGGCGTTGATCGTTACCTCGATGCCACATTCTCATTTCTATACATTTTTCCCCTATTTCTTCAGAGACTTCTTTTTCTTTTCGTTTCTTTCTTTTTTTTTTTCTTCCTCTTCTTCCACTTTCCGTTTTTACAACAATGGAATTTTACTCTCTGGCAAAAACCATTTATTATTATTCACCCTCAAGTGAGAGGAAAATTTAAAAAATGATCAACAATTCATGTTGTTGGCTCATTTTTTTTTTTTTTCCTCAAGGAAAGTCTACAGAGGATTCCATTTATACAGAATACTTGTTACTGCTACAGTCTATTTCGTGCACATCCGATATAACAAACATTCTCATGATCAAATTAGAGAGAACTGTAATGTACGTGTATATATTTATATATATATATATATAGAGTGAGACAAGTACTTTTCTCTATTCTGTTTCTCTATACTTCGTTTTCCCCTCAGTCATATGACATAGCGTGCATTATAACGATATCCAATTCCGTGTGTGCAGGCCACTATAATGGACACGAGCATGTAATCAAAAACGATTTCCATTCACTTCACTCACTTCAATGTACTCCACATTCGCGATATATATATAAACCTATAAATTTCGCATTTCACAGTATGAACATTAAAATATATACATATATATACTGAACGATTGTATGTATTCAGAGGAATCTCTATATATATTCGTCATATGTTTATTCATAATATACTATCATGAATGATATTTAGATAAAATGAAATAAGTTGTGGCAGTTGTTCATGCAAATGGTGAATCACAACGTTATCGTCTTTACATCTCATATCATTATTTCGCTTTACTTAGTAATTTTTTTATTATATGAATAAATAAAGAAATTTACATATGAATAAATGAATGAATCAATAAATAAATAAATTAAATGAAATGATTAATCAACATGATAAAAAGTCGTAGGCATGTTTAGTTGTTGCAATTATTTTCTTTTTTCGTGTGTGCCAGTTTAAGAGTTGAAATGAATTGGTTGAACTGGATGAACGCAAGCTTGAAACTCATACTCAAAGAGTTTATATATATAGGAACATGTATGTATATATACATAGAATATCCATTTAGTTATACATATATGTGCTTGTGCCGAACTAACAGTAGGATTTAACGATCTCTCCTGGTCTAATTACCAAATTCCATTTGGAAAATTCCATTAGTTCTGCATTCCTACCAACCCTATGGATTCTTCTTCACTAATTCTTCTTGTCTATGAACGTATATTCATTTGAGGAATCGTACACGATCAGGTGCTTTTGTACCTCTTCATTTCATCAGTATAGAGATAATATGATATCGAAATTTACGAATTTTATTGGAATTAATTTACCTTTAACATTAATATAGAAAAATAATATTTGCTATATAAAAAATTGTTTAAACTTTTTTCACCCTGATATTTGTTTTCTTATATGCATATATATTTATATACATGTCTATATAGCGTTATCTATATAGCATTTTCAGGGAGTATTATTCAGTTCATTCAAAGCAAAATTTGAATATATATCATGTTGAAAATCTTTTTTCCATACCATTTTATTTTTGCATTTTTTTCTTCTTTTATCTTTTTTGAATAAATAATACATATAGAGATATCAATCTATAGGCATATATATGAACTTTTTCACTTTTCCTATTGATACGTTGGTGACTGTAGAAAATGCCTCTGCGACGACTCGTGAGTGAACAAAGGGAATGAAAGGCGCGAGAGATGTCGCACGTTGCAGCAAAATTTGCATCTCGTATACATTATGCAAATCGACAGTGTTGTATCCAGTGGATATACTCTAGGGACACTTGGTAATCGTACACGATTGACTCTCGCGGATATTCCATTGCCTTTATAACACTCTCACCATACCTATTTTGCTATCTATACATAGTGATAGTCAGTCTCACCCTTTTTTTTAAACTACGGAAACGTATGTGATGGGTAACTGTTATACTTTTAAATATCATTATTCTTTTTATTTTTTTTTTCCCCCCAATATCATTTATGTTCATTTGTATATATATATATTTTTTTTTTGCAATTTTCTTTAACGGCAATGTTGCAAAGAGGCATATCCGATATTGGCTGCTCTGAAACGTGATTTAATAAACATATAAGCGCGTATAGGGGCATTCTATATATAGAGCCAATATTGTCTCTATATGTATACTTGGGCTAGTACGGTAAGAGAGACTATGGCTATCCCTGGAGACTGTTATGGATTCTCTTGTTCTTCTTTTTTTCCGCAGGCATCTTCACAAACCCTTCAATCCGAAAGCCAGCTCGAAAAATATACAAAATTGATTTTAAATCGTATACTCTATCTACTTGTT
This sequence comes from Galerucella tenella, assembly GCA_910591685.1. NCBI lineage: Eukaryota > Metazoa > Arthropoda > Insecta > Coleoptera > Chrysomelidae > Galerucella > Galerucella tenella. Next base: position 131,266 of record CAJUYH010000410.1, on the reverse strand, counting down.
CTCATCCCAAGTGAATTTCCACTTTTTTTTTTATTTTCCATAAAGACAGTAGTGACTTCTAGATGAAGAGAAAAAAAAACGTATTGGAGAATCTTTTCTTTTTTTTTTTTATAGATTATACTATTTCATTCTTTTCTTTCATTTATTATTTAATTGCTCGCTCTCACTGATTTGTGGGTAATAGTCGATTGTAATTTTACCATCACTCTGTATATATCTAATGAAAAGGAGGAAGTTCTCATCAACCTCGTCGACGTCCTCTTGGGAGTCAAAAGTAATTCCCCCCACAATTCTTTTTATTCCCACTCTTTTGTCAGTCATATGTTCATTGTTATTCACATGCTGACTCTGCCATCTCATCCCTCGCTACTCTTTCTACTTCAGCCAGAAATATATAAAATATATCTACACTTCTCATCTTTATCTAATCTTGTTCGCTGATTTGTTTGGCTTACATCTGTCTGAAAAATTGTCTAGAGAGGACAAGGAAAAATTATCGAATTGAAGAACGAATAAAGGAATTGTATTGGGAAATAGAATATCATTAAGAATATTGAGTGTGACAAAGAAAATAATGAAAAGCAAATGAAAAAGTAGATAAAAATACCACACATATTTATCTCTTTGTATTCTATTCTCTCTGTCTCCATGGCTTATATTAAATTGAAAAAAAAAAAAAGAAAAACAAACAACGAAAAAAATAAAACCATAATCTGTTCATGAATTTTCAAAACTAAAAACATATGTAAATTTATTCTTTATTCTTTCTAAAAATATTTGTATTTGTTTTTATTTCCATTTTTATTACATTTCTCTGTTGTAAAGAAAATGAATAAAAAATTAAAAAAAAAAAATGAGTGAAGTAATACAAAGTTAAAATGTCTCTTCACCAAGTTTTTAGTTGACATGATAAAAATTGCGAGCACGTTCAACAACTGTACACATACTTCTCAATACTTTTGGTATTGACTGGTGATTCAGGTTGGCGACAAAAATTGAGGAATACAACGGCTACAACACGCAAAGAATTGCAGAATAAAATTTCATATTTGAGAGCTCAAATATTATTTTATTTCATTCTATAACTTCAACATTAAATTTTCCATCATGACTAAAAAATTCATTTTATCTTTTCTGCACTCAATCTCTTTTGCACACTACGGATTACTCTGTAAAATTATGATCCTACTGTATTTCCTATCTACATCTATATCATGCAATATTGATGAAAATTGCAATCCACAGCATCATTGCATGGGTATTTAATAGAGAGGCAGATAGATTTCACTTTCCGCAAAAGTGGAGTTTCATTACCCAATGTAAACTCTTAACTTGTCTTTTGCTCTTTTGCTTGCACATGTACCATTGCCCATTCACTCACTCACACTCTCTGCATCTACTCCAGTAGTTTCACTCTACTATTACCAAACTTTCCTGTTTACATTAAATCCATTTTATCGGACGTTCACTCTTTCACTGGAAAGATTCTTATCCATTAGCAACACATTTGACCTCGTCGCCAAGTAAAATGAACATTAACGTCCATTTATAATCTCTCTAAATCTGCCTGACCAAATTTGATTGCAACCACTATCTATTCATTCAATTTCAAACATGCAACGAATTTTATTTTCTTTCTTGTTTTTTTTTTTTTTTTACGTTTGATCGATCGAACCACTTGCGAAATCTATTATGGAGAATAAAAACAAAGAAATGATAGGGAGAAAAAAAAACGGAAGAAAGAGAAATACCCGACGACAAGGGAGTATGAAGAAAAATGTGGGGTGGATTTCGAGGATCTTCCACAAGCTTGGACACGACCCACTTTTTCTCCCGATTAATATTATCCCCTCGATGAGGAACGTAAAATAGAGATAATAGTGGTAAGTTGTTACATGTGAGTTGAAAAATAAAGTCAGCATGTATAACATATATCATTCTTTTCAACCACTATACATTTTAAGCAATTGCATGAGAGATAATATACTGCAACTGTATGTACTGTAGTAAAATATTCAGTCGACTCGGGACAATATATCCGGATATTAATAATACTTGAAGTACGAGGAAACAGAGCGCGAGAATCGTTTTGAACGGTATATGTGGAATACGTGAGGAATCTGATGAACGTAGGATTGAAGAAAGCAACTGGCGTCAAAGATTCTGTATAGATGTAATTGAAAAAGAAAAAAAAAAATACCCATTCATTACTACATATTTCGCAATAATATTTTATTGTGGAATTTAAACTGCAAATTAGTTGTTAAAATATTTTGGAACGATACGATTATTCAATTTGTTCTCAAATTGTCAAAGAGAAAAATACGAAAAAAATGAATAGTCAATATTTTTGATTAAATTTTTGATATAAGTGGTACTAAATGATTTTGAATATAGAAGAAATTGAAATTAATGGAATGGTGGATAGAGTTAAGATCAATGCGAATAGAGTTATTCAATTTTTCCTTCATAGAGCAGAAACTGATTGGAAATAATAAAAATAGACACTCTGTATTTGTGGATATAGTGTATACACTTCATGTCCATTTGACCGACGTGTCGTGTTGACGCATCAACTCGTTCCACAGAGCAATGCAATTTCCCGCGGACGTAGCCAAGTGCCTCAAACCAAACCCGCATTTTCGCGTGACCAACCTTCCGATATATATTTTCACGATTCACATATATATCATTCGAGAGAACAGCATTTAACACTGTAGCGATTTCATTTGAAACAGCTCAACAAAAACTACCACATAAAAATCTACAGCTACAAATTATTCATGCGCGTTGTGTTATTTCTATTAAAAACGACGAAAAAAATCGAAAGAACGAAAAAAAAATAATTTTGAAATAAAAATTGATAGAAAAATATTGTCGCAATTGTGTATACCTATATGAAAGATAGGGACAAATGAATGAAACAATAAGAGAGATGAAAATAAAAGCGTCTGGAGCTTTATCCAAATTCCGCACTCGAATCAGTGGGGCGAGGATGTTTTTATTTTATACCAATATTAATCACGATTGAATTCGAATAATTTTCATTACTATTTTTTCATTCTTTCCTACACCACTGAGCAATACCATTTAGCTCACGACATTCAGCAAAGTGAATTGACCCGAATTACTTTTATATAAGTATATATACGTCGTATTATCAGACAAATTTGAAGTAGGGAGAAAAAAAATAAGTGTGAAAATCAAATTAATACTTTTTTTTTATCGTGTACTTAGGAAAATCACGTGGTTATATCTATCTTATGACATGACGTACAATGATTCAATAACCCTTCATTATTTATTTTTTCTTTTTTTATTCAAGTGCTCTCCAACATTATTCTCGCACCTAAACTTCACAATTGTCCCGTCACTTCACTCTCCGTTGCATTCCATTTCCTCAACACAATTTTATCCCCATCTCTCAATTAAATTGCACAAACATATTTATTTATTGTATATATAAAACATCATTGCACCATTGTCTTTGACATTTTTCACATTGACTTGAGGACTCTGCAACGAACGTCTCTCCTCTTCCTTCATATACCTACATCACGTGTCCCCACGTGCGAAAATCCATCATTTCCTTTCTCTTTCTCTTGCTTTTAACTCTCTCTCCCATTTATACATACGCACACACCTATATATATATAATTTTATACACACACATGACTATATTACATCGTTCACTGCGTACAACATATCCCGACGATTATCGACCCCTCGGCTTCGTTGACCAAGAGATAAAAAAAAAAAGATAGAGAAAAAGAGAAAATGCACATGGGGTCTGTGATAAATATTGAAAGGGAATTTCATGTGTAATTAAATAGTAGTCAACAATTCTTAAAATTGATCTCACTATATAAATACTCAAGTATATATATATATATTAGAAAAGGGAAAAAAAAGATACCTGCAAAACCTCTCCTTCCTGACAATGTTTTCTTTTTTATTCTTTTTTTTTTCTTTCGTTTCACGCCTTAGAGACAAATATTAATTCTCTATATCCACAAATTTACTGCGACACGATAAACTTTGTCTCTAGAGACAATTCTCTGTTGAATAAACACATACTCAAGTATATATATGTATATAATGGATGCCAAATATTACATAGGTTACACGTATACAGTGTTTTGGCGTCTATTCACCGTTAGAAACTTACTTACCAATATAACACTGTGTTTTATCTCAACATACAACCACACAGTCGCCCTACTGCAAACAACTATACATATATTGGATTAGCCAGTCCAATACTACTTTATTCACCCAATGCCTGTTTCACTTGTCGCACCACGAAATACCCACATACATCACCATCCAATTTTACCCATTGTAATTTTTTATTTTCATCTTACAAAACTCCAATAAATATTTGATATTGCGACAGAATAAGCAGACTAAAACTGTCACTCCACGCGCACCCTTACCGGCTTCCTTATCCAAACATACATACACACACACACACACACACATGTATTATCTATCTGCATATATATTCAAATGATTTTTATTATATTGTACACATCCATTGTACTCTCATGTTAAGATAAAAGGATGATTCATCCTGTTTGTACATCGTTCACTTACCTGACACGTCGAACAGTTGATCCGCCGGCACAACCGCATCCTTCTTAATATGACACCTTTCACTTGACACCTTTCACCGTACACACAGCATTATGACAATTATCATCACACATCACCCATCAATATCATCATAAGATACTATCCCCCACCCACCCACCCGCCCACCCCCCCCCCTTGTCTTATTTATTATGTATACATATTAATATATACACAATGAATTTGCAATTAGTGATAGTAGCAGTGAAAGTCAGCCAGCTATTTTAGTTTGGAAAAATTTTTTTATTTCACCGGTATAAATTTTCGGTGTACCGGCTCGCTCGTTCTCTCCCGCTGTCGTGGCCAATTTTTTTCCTTTACTCTTTTTTCTCTCGTTTGCTTTTATAAATTTTATATGAACAATTATTAATTGTTTGTCATTTTATTTATTTATTTATTTATTTTATCTTCCACCTACACCTACTTCTACTTCTACTTCTAGGTCCAGCCCGACGTGAAATTCTCTTGGGCCGCGTTCGCTGCTGCGAGTTACGTTCGAGCAACGAGGTGGTAGCCACCCTGACGTAAATGATCCAGCATCCAGCTACGCCCGTGACAACGACCGGGCTACTACTGGAGATATGATGTTCCGGCGCAAGCTCTAATTTCGATTTTGTCCGTATGCCGCGCCACTGCGCGCGAGTACTCTCATCCCTTTCATCCACTTTCATCTTTGTACTCGCTCCTGTACTGCGTGTGTCTTCTTGCCCCTTTGCTCTCCTTCAACCCCTTCATCTTTCATACGCTTTTTCTCGTTCTTTCACTCACTCCCACCCTCATCCTTCTCTAACCTCTCTCCCTCTTGCTCACTCTCATTCATCATCTTTCTCGGATCTTTGTAGCATTCTCTCCTACTTTTCCTCTCAAACTCCTGTGTTGAGCTATTTGGCCATAAGATATGTTGCGCGTGTGTTTGTCTATGGGTGCGCGCGTTTTCCTATTTTCCAGAGTGGAGAGAAAAGATGGCGGGGGATGCGGTGGCTGGTGGTAAAAGTCCAACCGAAACTCATTCAATGTACACTGACGAAAGAGAAAAAGAAAATAATAAAAAAAAAACCACACCATTCCCTCCTATGTTTTTATTCCTTTTATTTTTCTATCAATTTTATTTACAATCTTTTTATCACTAACATTATGAACTCGATGCAATTGTTATACGAAATTTGGGGGCGGGGGGGGGGGGGGTGATTCTCAATGTAATATCGATTACATTCATAGTTTCATACGCTGATAAATATCCTAATTGTGTGAATAACACAAATAAAATAATAGCGATTATATATTGAACAATGAAACGGCATTAGTTGTATAATATGATGAATGTACAGTAGATATGGATAAATTATTTTCTTGAATATCATTGATTACATGTGAATTAAATGGAATCGCATTACGTCAATAATATATATATATATATACATTGCCAATCATTTTATCAGATTCATTAATGAAACACACAATGATGAGTTATTTTTATTTTTTTTTTTTTTGCGAATAATAGATTTATTATTTAGATATGTACAATTTATGTCTATTAGTTGTACTATAATATGTAAGTTTATATCTAGCAGTTTATTTATTGATAAATGAGATGTGGCCAGTTGTTCATCATATTGTTCACCATTAGAAAACTGTTGAAGTCGATTGCATTAACATGAATTTTTTGAGGGACATTTCAGTTATAAAATATCCCTTGGGTTTTCTTGGTTTGTGGCCAGAGGACAGTTCATATACAAAAATTAAATTCACCATTACATTTTCATTGATTTTCATCGGTGCAATTGTAAATATTCGACATTTTTTTTATATCAAAAGTGAATTGGAACTGATGGAAACTATAACTTATTCACTGGCATTTACTACTACGGCAATTGGAATATCTGTAATGAAAATGAAAAGATTGACAATGCACAAAATATTAATTTGGATGAATGAAAATTGGAGGTATTACAAGTATTTGCCGAAAAAATGTCAACAAGCTATGGATCGACAGAGTGTAAATTCAAAACGATTAATAATAATCGTTTATATAGTTTTGCTATTAAAAACAATTTGTAAGTTACTTTGGTACTTATATGTCCGTATATTTTTTTCTTTTTTTCAATATGAAAATAATAATTATTTCGAAACTGTGTAATTGTTCAAGTTTTCATCGTTGGACCATTAGTGATATCATTGACGAACAACATGTCTATAACGAAGGTTTCAAATGAAGCCTGGTTTCCATTTGCTATTGAACACCCAGTTAATATCGGAATAATATATATTATTCGTTCATTAGCAATTGTCTATTGTATAATTGCACTCAATAACCTTGACTTTTATATTATTTTAACTGTCCTACATATTTGTGGACAAATAAAAATTATTTGTGACATAATAAATACATTTAATGAGTCAGTGACACACACTGAGACTACAGAACATACTGAAGAATTGCACTACTGCAATTGTCTTCAATGTATAGTAGATCGTCATAATTCAATAGTTGAGTAAGTTAAAGAGAGTAAATGATAAATTAATTTGCGTTACAATTTCCATTTCAATTCATTTTATTATTCATATCACAGAGTCATTGAAGCTCTGGAGGATTGTGTTAATATAATAATAATTTCAAAGTTATTCGTGCATGGAATTCAAATTTGCGTCCTTGGATTTCTTTTGATTGCAGTAAGAATTGAATAATTATTTGATAATTTGAAATATTATATTATTCATTCATTTTTATTTTTTAATTTAGGGTAAAACCAATGTCACTTCTAAACTTGCGACAATGATTTTTTATGTCATTGAAATTTTATGGAGTAGTTTCATTTATGGGTGGCTAGGCGACCAACTTACTCAGCATGGTTATGCAATTGGAAATGCAGTATATTCAAATAATTGGTATGAATATCGTGAGCTGAAAACAAGACAAAGATTGAGTGTGATTATATGTCGTGCACAAAGACCAATCCATATTACGGCTGGTAAATATTTTTCGATGTCATTAAAAGCTGTAGGAGAGGTATGTTATAAATCCGTCATTCTGAATAAATATTGAAATATTGGAAACAGAAAAAACTCATATGCATATTGCAGCTATTTGCCACATGGATGTCCTATTTATCAGTTCTCTATGCCGTGAAGTCGTCGCAAAAATGAAAATCAATTTGAGTTGACGATGAATTATAAAACTACACTAACAAAGATTAAAATTTTTCATTTGTTTTTTTTTTTTTTTGAATTTTATTGTGAAATATATCTATATCTGTTGCGAACAATTATTGTAGTAGAATCGATTACATACATAAATCTGTATAAATTATTTGCAAGGACACAAGAAATAATTATTAATGATTGGATAATCATTCGATAACTATCACTGGTTTGTAGAAATTATTTCATTTATTTCGGACAATGGTTTTTATTTTAATATTTATGATATGATCATGGGAACAATTGTGAGAATGTTAACATTATTATCGATGTCAACATTGAAACACACCTATAATTATCAAGGATTCATCTATGAAAATAAATATGATGATAACAATAGCATATTTGTTCATGACTAACAACAATAAATTATTCATAGGTTATATCAATTTTTCAGACAAATTACAGTATCACTCACAACCATCAGATTCATTGTCTATAAATTGTATATAGTGCTTGTTTATCAAGTTTTGTACATCATTCAGCAGTCGAATTCCATCACGACAACATGAATATGGAGAAAGAAATATCGCTGGTACAATTACCTATGCGTCTGAGCGGTTTGTGGCCAGAGGATAGAACACACGATAAAATTAAATTCACTCTTTCAGTTATATTGAATGGTATTGGTGCAATTGTGAATTACAAAACACTTTTTTATACTACAATAGGTGATATAACTTTTATGGCAAATATGTCTTATTCACTGTCATTCACGTTAATTGTAATTAACTCTTATACTGTGAAAAGAAATAATGCAACAATTATTACTATAATAAAGTGGATGCGTGACAATTGGAATTGTTATGAGTATTTACCGGAAAAATGTCAAATAGCCGTTAATCAACAGGTCATAAAATCTAGGCGGCTAATGATATTTGTCTATAGCA